>CABEEJ010000480.1:233301-272790 GCA_901482245.1 Timema douglasi | reverse complement strand
TAGTTGTTAAGTACAGTTCTAGCCGCGGCTAAACATAATACTGAAAAATGACACTGGACGACTCCTGGGTAGCTCAGTGGCATGACATACAAAGTCAGATAGTCCGGGTTCAATTCCCGTGTCCAGATATAATTTTTAAATTTAAATAATATGATATTTAGATGTGGCTATAACCGTATTGGACTATAATAATAGCCCAGCTATTTAATCCAATAATATATTGCTTGGTATTTTTATAAATATGGATGTAGGCCTATATATATAAAAATCATATGGCACTTATGACCGGGAGAGACTTTCACATCCAGGTTGGGTCGTCTTATGTGTAGATTAGACTATCGGACTCGCTGGTGGCACAGAGCGTTGCTCAGGGTACACCACAGGAGGTTGTCTACACGTCGTACCCGCAATGGGATGACGTGATGATTGTTATTATGAACTTGTGGAGCTGATGTGAGTCTTAACCTCACTTAGGATTAGTTAACCAAACCCTGGTGACCGTTGGGATCATTCCTCTAAAGGGAAAAAATACCAAAGGTACCAGCTGGGAATCAAACCCGGGACTCCTAGGTTTCGTAGCCAGGTGCAGTGACCACTAGACCACGGATCCGGTTATATAAAAATCAACAGAGGAAGATTACGTGACTAGACGTAAGAATATGTGAGAGTATATCTAGTTGATTTTTCTAGCTTTTATATAAGGCTCTTACTATTAAACTGTAGCGTAATCTAGGACAACACCAATTCATAGTTCCTAGAAAATTTATGAAAAAGGTTATGAATTGTAAATATATATATATATTAGCACAATCCGGATTTGTGTTCGTCCACTATAGCCCGTTAGTAACGCAGGTGGCCCATTACATGTTAGCAAATGATACATTTCAACAGAAATCGCCTAATATCTTAGATGAGATCCGCCCAAATCAAGTAGGGAGAAGATAGAGAGGCGGTATTAATATAGCTACAATCAATGTCTAATTTCATTTTAATACAGTTAAATTCTGGCGAAGATTTTTGAAATTACTCTTCCTTCTCCAGCCTTCTCCAGTTATATTGTGTCTATTTATTGTAAGTCTTTAAAACCAATATTTTCACACTAAGTAAGAGTGAAAGTGACAAAGGATGCCGACTGAACTGAAGAAATTATGTCGAGGATCGCCATGGCCAAGGAAGCTTTCAACAAGAAGAGTTACCTGCCTCGGTGGCGTAGTTGGCCAACGCGCTAGTCGTGTTGAGCTCGACTGCTGAGGGCGGGGAGATCGAGGTTCGAATCTCGGTCGGGTGAAATGGGGGTGGTTTTTCCTAAATGGTTTTCCACTATCCCTTCACGCAAATGCGGGTTCACTTCCTCTAATTCAACCTTCCCAATTCCTAAGCCACTGGCGTAATTAGTGCTTAAAGCGTATAAACCGAATGGGTAGTAAGATGCGGTACTAAATAATAAATAGAGTTTTCTGCTGACCAGCAAGTTGAGTTTGTAGCTGAGGAAGAAACTGATAAAATGCTACATTTGGAGCATCACGCTGTATGGAACATAAAATTGAACTCTTAGGGAGATGGAAAATAAATATTTGATGAGCATTGAAATGTGGTGCTGGAGAAGACTTGAGAAGATCAGGTGGACAGACAGGGTGCCAAATGAATAAATCCTAAAAAGAGTGGGTGAAAAGAGATCCATTTTGGATGTGGCTCTTCGGTGCAAACCAAACTGAGTCGGACACATCCTCAGGAGGAACTTTCTTTGTATGGCGTCAGAGAAAGAAAGAGTAAGGGAAAGAGGAAATTAGGAAGAAGGATTCAAAAACTGGATGACATGAAGGAAAGAAGAAAATTCTTGGAACTGAAGGAGGGGGCAAAGGACAGGGCATATAGAGGACTAAGTTTCACTGATAAAAGGAATGGACCTGTCGTAAGACAGAACACCTAATAATAAGAATAAGAAATACTAATTGCATAAATATTCCAGTAGCCTTGACAAATAAATACCCAACTAGACATTCATTATCTCCTTGAGAAAGAGAAGATACATCTCCAGTAAGTCCCAGCAGCGAGGTAGTCTTGTTAAACAACACACCTCCAACATCTGTCCCATCCCTGAGAGAAGCTACATCTCCAGTAAGTCCCAGTAGCGAGGTAGTCTTGTTAAACGACACACCTCCAACATCTGTCCCACCCCTGAGAGAAGATACATCTCCAGTAAGTCCCAGCAGCGAGGTAGTCTTGTTAAACAACCCACCTCCAACATTCGTTAACTTAATTGAATTTAGATGAAACAATGTGAGCGTGGAGGCGTCGCGAGGCTAACCTGGCGACATCCCACCGCTCTAAGAAAGAGGCTGGGTGTCACGAGTTGCTCCCGTGGGTCTCCACTGAGAGATTTATAGCACCAAGGTGCGCGCGCACCCTCACCGAGGTTAGCTTAGATTACACCTACTGTTTAATCAATCCTAGAGTGCTTCCTGATAAAACATCTCCATTCTTTTATGTTTCATTACAAAATAATTGTTTTATTAACTATGTTATTTCGTTATTTAAAAAATTGAAACTTTACACGGGAATCGAACCCAGGATTATTGGCTTATTCCGTCAAATTCATGGGTTCTGGGTTCAATCCTCGTCCTTAGGTTTAATTTTTCAACATGATTCAATTTAATCGAAATATAATAACAAATAAGATGAATTCATAAGTAATAACTATTACTTTAGTATAATATAAACCAAGTAAAACATTCATATGAATCCGATTCTTAATACAATACTAGTGGTCCATCAGGTGTGTGCCAGTAATAAGTATGTATCAGTTTCTTGATTTTACAAATGGAAAAAAAATATGGATAGTTAAATATTGAAAATATTTTGTTAAATTTAGGCAATCCCTCGNCTCAACCCCCCCCCCTCAAGAGTGGTTCTGTAAATACGTTTGGTGATGCTAGATGGTAGGGAGGTGAGTTTGAGGCTTTAGGTTAAGTGATATAAATCAATTTAATTATCCTATATGATAAAAGAACGTCTGAGCTAAGCCCATACGAGATTTCCGTTTAATCGATCTTGTGATTTTCGAGTGAAAGTGTAAAGTATTTTAGTAGCACATGACACAATGACAGATGATTACTTCATAGTATAGTAGTAGATTAGTTCATAAAACCAGAGAAACTAATAAATGTATCAAACTGTGATAAGGTGTAAAGCAAAGTTATCAATTCAATATGTGAGTAATGAGGAGTGTAATATTAATAGAACTAGCATTAATTAGCCTTTCAAGACGGAAATCATTAAGTGCATAGTAAAATCAGTACATGTATACAACCAATAGGGATAGAATCTTATTGTAAGCTTCGAGATTGATTTTTTTTTTTTAACTGACAAATAGCCCCCACATTAAGATTTTAAATAAAGTACATTTCTAAAAACAATTACCAATAATTCATTGATGCTAAAAATAATGTTCCCCAAATGAACAACACAACACACGAATATTGTAATCACTTCTATGACTTGGAGGCCTCCTAGACCAGTATGCTACCCTCATTCTATAAATGTAACATTGGTAGTAAGAGATCCTGGCGTATTGCTTTGTTTGGCTTTAATTAAATTATAAAAATTATTAAATGAAACATCTACTTGAAGGAACAATATCTTCCCCCTGCGGTATTTTTCTTATGTTACGGGATGTATTAAAATTATAAATACCCAAAGACTATCCTCAATTATTTTAGAAAAAATTATGCTATAAGAATATATTATTTTAATTGGGGAATTTAATGTGTAATTTCTGAACTGGTGCATTATAACAGCACACAATTAAGAATTTATATTAATACTAAAAAAGACACAACACCAAGTAATCTTCACGTAGATTGGTCACTGAAGAAAGAGAAGACCAATATCCACCAGAGATAAAACTTAGTTCAATAGAAATATAATCATTTGACTGAAATGTGAACCCATTTATAATAACTTTGTTTGAGGAAATCTAGATCTATCCTTTTCACAATTTATCTTTATCTTAGAATTGTGACATTTCTTGTAAAGAGGTAATTAAAAATAAACTAATTTTCAATAAAATAACTTTGTTAGAGGAAATCTATTTCTATCCTTTTCACAATTTACGTTCATCTTAGAACTGCGACATTTCTTGTAAATAAGTAATTAAAGATAAACTAGTTTTCAACTTTCATGGATTTATTTTAATTTCATTACTCATACTGTGAGGTTGTTAATTAAATTGAGATGTATTGAAAACTTTTGGCTTTTCGAATGAACCATAGGTTAAAGGCCTAATGTTAAATAACTTACCAAGCAATGCGGGATTTCTGGACTTGAAAACCCGTTTCAGTAGACAGCCTCCTTAACAATTATCACTATTTATTAATTTGAGGATATAAAAGTGCAAAATAGTAAGACAAACAGACTTATATAACTGCTCGGCAATCGAAAAAAGAGCGTCAGTCTCGTTTAGTTTAGTTTGCCGTTGATAGTGAAGCCGGGGATTTGAATCCCAGCCGGGTATGATGAAATGGTTTCCCCTCACAGAAAATGCGAGTATAATCTTCTAAATTCTTCTTTTTTTTATACTAGTCCCGTTAGTATATAAAGGCAAATTCCTGGACGGATACAAAGCCACGTTACAGAAATACTCGTCAAGCCCTTATTTGCATCTATTCAACAATTTTATTCTCATCATGACTGACCACCCATTCGGGCTATACACGTTATACTAACTAAACCTATACTACTCGTGTAGGGATTAATAAGGTATAATTTTGAGGTAATATAGCCGCATTTTCGTGGAGGTAGAGATGATTTTTTTTATAAAGAGCCATGATCAGTAAACCTGGTCGGGATTCACAACCCAGCCCCCCCATCACTGGATAATCAGACTATATGAGTTTGACGTTTAGACCACAGGCTCACCGATTTTAAATAATCACCATCTTTTATGCTATATTTTGTGATCAATTAGTGAAAAATTCATAATTACTGCTTTCATCTAACTTTGTTAAGCTTATTTAAGGAGAAGACTTAAAAAAAACACGCGATTGTTAAGCAGGCTCAAGTCTACCTTAATGCCAGGAATGCGTGACTAGGACATTATAAAATCCATATACAAGTAGGCACTGCCTAGAATAAAACCACGGACCTTGGCTTCACCAATCACGTTCCTTATTTTGATTTATGGGATTAAGAACCCCCTCATACTTCCCATCATAAAAATAAAATTCCCCCCTCCTCCTTGTATAATCTGATTTTGGTTGGAAGAGCAGTTTAGAAAATTCAAAAGTATCTTATTACGGTCAACAATTAACTAAATTACTTTTGTAAATTTATAGGTATTGATAATATATATCAAAAGTGACAACGACAGATCGCATGACTTGATGTATAAATATATTAAAATGGTTTTAGTAACTTTAGTAAATACTAGATACTGTTCTTCCTACCAAAATCAGGGTATAGCCATAAACCCAATATGTCCAAAATGAAGCAAATTAGGAAGCACATTAAACGCATTATGATTATTATTATTTTTATTGATAAAAGCAGAACTATGAGCATCCATGTGTGGTGAATCATTGGCTTCAGCACGGATTTAAAAATAAATTTTCAAACCAAAGTTGTATAAAAGGGTTACTGTCGGCATCTGAAACACAACTCCTTAATAATATTGACCAAAACAGACACTAAAACGTATTTGATCCCAAATATAATTGGGCCATTTCTCAAATACTTTTTCGCATTTTTTTAATTTTAAGAAAGAAAGAAGTAATTTATTCGTTCTCTGTGATTGTGTATTTTCTTTCAACTTGAAAATAATTGCCTCCTTCGGTGGCTACATGGTCTAAAGTGTCACTCTCGCAATATAATTAAATTTTGATTACGGGGAGATTGGGGTTAAAATACCAGTCGGGTGTAATGAGGTCTGTTTTTCCTAAATGGTTTATATTGTCCCTCCACGCAAATGATGATACACTTCCACTAAATTCAACCTTACTCTTCCCTCCACATTAGCGTAATTACTACATAGATGAATAACCCAAAAGGCCACTAAGAAGTGGGGCTAAAATATAAATATAATAATTTATAGATAGCCTAAAACTCACAATATGTTTTTATAATCACCCCCAACAATCACAACAAACATTAGGTTTACATTTTCATCCAACTACAAAAAGCATTGACATACTTGAAAGATAATTAATAAAATCATTTTTTACCAATTCCAACCAAATTTAGCATGATAATAAAAATGTGTAACTTAAACAAAAAAATTCATAAAGAGTTATTTTATACAACTGAATGTTAACATATTTTGGTCAAGTTTTTTACATAACTCTCCAAGGACGTAATTTAAATTTACTTTATTTTCGTTACTAACCGAGCTATCATAAATTCTCACTTCCCTACTATGGAAATAGTAAAGTTTAAATTGTGATGCAACATATGACTAATTGAATATTTTTTTTCAAATACCTCTTTGTTCCGAGCGTTTGACGTAGATAATAATAACTTGTCTATTCTACAACAATGAATGTAGTCTGGGCGTTAAACAAACTTTGTAAGAATAAAATAAAATAAAACGTCGTTAATGTCACTAAGCTACATGACAGACCAGAAAAATAAAAGTCTTTGAAATATAATCCTAAATTATAAATAACAAAATTCAATGCAATTTATATTTATAAAAAAACAATTTTAAACTCTCAAAAGCTTGTGGCAAACCAAATAAAATATTTTTTGTACTCTGGCTGGGCACTGTCTTCGTGTGTGTCCAAAAATATTTTAAGCAAATGGATGAATGGCAACCAACATTCGAACACAAAATGGAATCCTCTTTGGTTAATATATTTTTTTATCCTTCGTATATTTTTTATCCTTCGCAGATATATATATATATATATATATTTCTGTAACAGGAATGTCCGCATATTTATAAGTTTAGATATGTTGGGTAATCTTGATTCAAAAACGATGTATCAACGAATATTTGAAAAAAATATCTCATTGTTTGAATCGCATATATTAATATACTGTTCCAACTTTACTAGGTGTAATATATTTATATCAAAATTGTCAATATCAATATCAAAATAACTACATTTATTAGTGTAGCAGTAGTATAAGAAATGCAATATAGTCAGATTTAAAATAATATCTTTTTGAAACTGTTAAATGAATTTACTTTTTATCTGAAATACATATTTACGTCTGACAAATTTGGTATGAACATTGTATATCTACCTTTGAACAGTAGATATATTTAAATCTGGGATACAGCTTTTAATTTTTGTAGATCATAGTTTCAGCCCATGTGTGAAGCAAATTTCAAAAATTGGCTATCCCCACTATTTTCAAGCAAAAATACAAAGTAAATATTTAAACAAAGTCAAAATGGCTTCTTCTTCTTGAAGGAATAAGGTGAAAGTTATGTGTCAATATGAGGACATATTTCAACACAAACATGTAATCAATATTTATAGTAAATATAAATTTTAAAAAAGTAGTTTATATCCATTTCAAAGCAATGTGAATATTGTGTCTGTTGTTTTATATATTTTAAAACATAAATTAATTAAAAAACATTAGCTTTTTTCACTACACTTCAAATTAACATAACGAAACACACACAGAATAAGTCAAACACAATATTGTGTGAACTGGTTAGATTTATTAAAATAGTGTTCAAACATTAATTTTAATAAATTATGATACAATATTTTTATTTTTAAAATATTGATCATACTGGAATTTGCATTTAATTTCTTACTTGTAAAACTGTCAATCATACGACACTGCATTTGGTGTTTAGTTTTGTTGATTTGTCGCAATGTGACTACTTGTATTCAAATATTTACACTTGTCTATTGCTAGTTTATCTATTTAAACATATCAATAATAACCATTAATATATTTAACTTATATTCATATAATTGAACTCGTAGAAAAAGTGTATTTTCAAAGGTGTATTTAATCCACGACCGGACTGTACGCACGGTAAAGAAACTCATTCTCTCTCCTCGGTTTTACGATCCTCCATAAATCAGCCCGCGTATTACCCTGCCCGTATTTCAAACTGTGCAACATTATCACAATGGTGTACGACAAGGTATTTGCATAAGTCAGACATCGCAACTTTCAATTTTACTGGCATTTTTCAATCCATGCCTTGTTCCACTCACTCCCCCTCCCCCTTCCCATCCCATTTTGAACCTCTGCCCTGCTGGATTACAGGAAGATACAAAGTGAGTACATCTACTCGACGATGGGGTGTAAAGTTACATTAAAACAATAACTGATTAATTTCTATATAGCCTTTCAGTAAATCTCCCTCCTTTATCAGTTCTAAGCAATCACTTGTACAATTGTTTCGTCCATATCAAAAAGGTTTATCTTCTAAAATTTCATTTTACTATAGAGTAATATATTGCCAATTCCAATTTTTAAAAGGATATTAATTTGAAGAGTAAACAGGATTCATAAATTAAGGATTCCATTATTTATATTTTACGCTCGTAACTATTTGAAAACAGCCCTATCATAAAACCTACACTTGGCAATCAGTGATTATAGACTTTACATAATTTTTAAATCTCAAGTCATGCTTTGATATACGGACCTTAAAAGGTGTGGTAAGAGCAAAACAGCTCTTCAGTCCACTGTATTTATTATTACTATTATTATTATTATTATTATTATTATTATTATTATTATTATTATTATTAGCACCGCGTCTTACTACCCGTTCGGGTTATACGCACTTACGCTAATGTGTAATGGTAGGGTGACTGTGAGATGAAATGGAGGACCTACAGTTTAACGTGGAATCCGAACCACGGTGGAGGCCTGGCATTCCCCACATTCACAAGATGTCTTGTCAGAGGTGAAGGAAGGGTTTGATAATCATATAAATCTGTGCCGGGACCGAGGATCGAACCCCGGCCACTAGCATAGAAGTCTGACACCTTACCCCTGGACCGCCAGGTCCCCCAGTCCACTGTAAAACCTCAAGTGAATTTTAATTGATACCAAATAAATTATCAATAAAAAATATCATTATTTTCTTATGAAAATAAAAGGCTATATGAGAGATTTAGGACTATTCCAAAGCAAATTATACTTACGTGGACACGTAAACTAAACGGCAATATAGTCTAGTTTAATTTTCTGTTGACGGGTAGTTTGACGCTCAAATCTTAATTGGATGAAGTAAAATATGGGGATAAATATTTAGTTTACGAATGAATAGTTTGATGTGAACAATTCTTTCAAATGAACTAGTAAAACTTAACTAGTGCACTTTTTCGAAATTACATAGTTCAAAGTGTATTATGAAGTGGTCAAATGGCGGTAACAGAAATAAAGTGAGGGAAAAAAACCTATACTCTCAGAGCATATGAGTTATTACTGTAGGCTTTCATGAGTTTAGAAGTAGTTAAATGATTGACATTTCACTTTATCAGCAAAACTACCTACTTCCTCCACATCCTTCATCATCAGGCAATCAGTACAATTGTCCGAATGTATATTGTGATGGGTGTAAGCCATTGATTGGTGAACGTTTTAACTGCGGCCCATATTTGGCAAACTACTTAACTATTGGTCTACAATTACATAAATAAACTGCTCATTTCAATTATTTGAATCACTTTGAAAGATTTCAAAAAATGAACAGTTCTGCACATATCTAGTTTTCCCTTAAATACTTTTCCACGCTTCCTCTACGCACATACAGATACAGTATTTTTTATTATACCTGAATTAAATCTACCTTATTGGTTTAATTAAAAGAAGATAACATGATTAATAAACATAGTAGGGCCTAAATATTTCAGTTGATGATAATAATAAATAAAGTTAAAGCCTTTTGTTTATATGTGCACTTCTTTCAACCTTCGGTATCAAGCTAACCTTGACGTGCTACGCTTTGGCGGAGCTTATTATTATTATTATTATCACCACGTCTTACTACCCGTTCGGGTTGTACACACTTACGCTAATGTGTAATGGTAGGGTGATTGTGAGATGAAATGAAGGACCTACAGTTTAACGTGGAATCCGAACCACGGTGGAGGCCTGGCATTCCCCACATTAACAAGATGTCTTGTCAGAGGTGAAGGAGGGGTTTGGAAATCAGATAAATCTGTGCCGGGACCGAGGATTGAGCCCCGGCCGCCAGCATAGAAGTCTGACACCTTACCCCTAGACCACCAGGTCACCTTTGGCGGAGCTTATAATATCAGAGCTCTTCTGTAATAGGTCAAGGTAAGACCTTTCAAATTAAACGGGAGTGTACCTCCCTCATATTCCGCTGCTTGTATCACGAACGTATGTGACTTCATATTTTGAAAGTTGTACTGCCGGTGGTTAGGCAAAGTGTCGACAGATGAAACACAGAAACACATCCAGTGGGAAGCAAACAGATCCTACTCGTTACTTCCAGATGTGACAATCGAGAGCGTGTCAATCAGCACCATCTGGTGGCGAAGTTTACAATTACTTGCCACATCTTCCATCCGCCCGACTATCTGTTTGCCTATACTCTTACCAACCAGACGACAAGATCATCTAAATGTCACCATATTCACATCCTCCTCATCTGTTTAAGTCCTCATACATTATATACATTTTAGCTGGAAGTGAAGAAGTTGTGAAAAATCTTTTTTGCCAAAACATCCGTTTGTATTGTAAATATTATGTTGTAATTATTAAATACTGTGTCTGTTTTGAAATAGTTCTTTAGGAAGAAGTATAGTAGCTTGAGATTCAAAGAGCTCTAAATAAAAAACAATGGTGAGTGAGATTTCCTGGTGAAACGCCTTTACAGTAATCTAGGCTGGTTGTGCTGAAATAGAGGTTTCATGTGGATTACTTTCGTCTTCATTTGTTTAATCGTTAATCATAATATATTATAGAACTTTATTTTTCAATATCGTTTCCGAGTAGGCTAATTATGCAGATGATTTTAGCATTTGAAATCCCAAACAATCATTTGGATAAACCTTAACAATACTGTTGGTCTCAGAAGGCATAATTGATGGAAAGGAAGATAAGTTTTGTGCATATTGGCATACAGTTTTACCAAATACAGTAGAATCTCGATTATCCGACATTACGTTTTACTTGACATATACATAATATGCTCTTGGTGTTATCTTGTCGCAAGGAAGAGAATAAAATCTGGTAAACAAACTTCAGTCACCAATTTTATTAACAGCGACTTTTGCATTTTGCATACTATGCTATTCAATAAAAGTTCCAAAATTCTTTGTTATGTTAACATGAATAAAATAATAGTTTTGTAATTTATGGCATATTTTATTCTTTAGAGTAGTTACTAATAATTATTTCATATCCATTCTGCAGTTCCATTTAATATTGATTTGTTTCGTTCCAGCCCCTACCCTTGTTTCCATATTATCCAAGTACGTCAACTATATCATTATATACTCGTATGGAAAAGAAATGTTATTTTTTATAACTAAAGTTTAGAATATTAGCTTCTCGATTCCAAACAACTTAATTCCCTATTCACCTCGTTGGTTGGTCAAATTTATACTGTAATATTTAATATTACTTTACTAATGTTTAGTTATACTCTAAATGCCCTTCACTACCCCAATTTTTACAATTTAATACAATATTATAAATATTCTAATGAAAATGTTTCATCTTTCTTCTTTTCCACTCCATGGACAAGTTATTATATAGTTCAATTTTCATATTAAAAATCATATCCTTTCGATACTCTTAAAAAAAAGGAAAGCTTATGGACTTAATGTAGACTGTTTTTAATAAAAGGGCTTATAAGTTCACGACTTACAAAATAACTTAGCACTGGACCTAATGACTACACCACTGGAGCCCAGACGTCAGGTTTGTCATAGATTTGCCTGACTATGATAGAGGAGCTCCAAGTTAGAATCTTGGCCGGGTACATTATCAATGGTTTTTCCATACTCTCTCCACACCTCTGTGGGTAAACTTCTTTTATTTAACATTTCTCATTCGTACCTTTAGCTTAAGCAGCATATAATTATTGTTCTGTTAAAAAAATTACCCTCTATATAGAAAGTAAAAAAAGAGACTAAAATATTGTCCAGGTGTCATTTAGCAAACAATCAGCCGCTCCTGAATTTTAATCATCTCCTAATCACTTAGCTACGGATCTGGGGTACCTACCATTCGAAACAATCATCATCCTCGTGAAAGATGTTATTCCTAGCCTTCGTATCATAAAATAAATGTACGTCACCTTTTCATTGATGGAAAATCATAAAGTACGAATACGCATTTACGAGAAAATTAAAAGCCCAAAAACCTTATCGCCAAAAACACAAGAACGTGGCGATAAAAACAAGTGAAAATCATACATATAAAAAAAAAAGTTTAAAAAAACGGATTGAAGGGGTGATTTGGGGAGAGGGGATGTTTGAGTAAAAGAGTGGTATAGAGACAAGAACACATGTCATGTCAATATAAAGGAGAGGATTTGATTGGTTCTGTCACACATCCTCCCTAATGTGTCTGCACTCCTCTTTCCGGCGATAATTGTTATCTTGTCAAACACCGCGAGAGAGAAAGAGGGGTCAAGGTTCGAGAATATGAGTGCGAGAGAGAAAGAAAGAGGGTTAGAAAATTGCTTTTAGCTTGTAAAACATTGGTGTCGTGCAGAACAAACATCATGTTACACATCGACGGAAAAAAAAAAGAAGAGGATATTTGTTGGAAACACCCGCAGCCCGCAGGGAATAATAAAGGTGGACATGCGACCACTCGGAAACGTTGCCAATTAAAGATACAAAAAATTGAGCCTTCTTTAAGTTGGGATGGAATTATTATTATTAGCACCGCATCTTACTACCCGTTCGGGTTATATTCATTGGGATAGAAGGTAGCACTCGTTCAGTTAACATTTTTTTCATTCTTTATAAGCATACATATTATTAGACAAAATAAATAATATATTGTATTATATTAATTTTTTTAGCACCACGTCTTACTAACCATTCTGCTTATACGCATGTTTACTAATTAAACAAGTGGAATAGGGATGATAAAGGTTGAATTTAGAGAATGTACCTCCATTTGCGTGGAGATGGAATGGAAAACTATTTAAGGAAAACCACTCAAAGTGCACCCGACTGGGATTCGAACCCCAATATCCCCCTAAACAACAGTCCAGTCTATTGTGAGAGTTGGTGACCTGGTGGTCTAAGGGTAAGGTGTCAGACTTCTGTGCTGGGAGTTCAGGTTTCAATCCTCGGTCCTGGCACATATTTATCTGATTTCCAAACCCTTCCTTCACCTCTGACAAGACATCTTGTGAATGTGGGGAATGCCAGGCCTCCACCGTGGTTCGGATTCCACGTTAAACTGTAGGTCCTCCATTTCATCTCACAATCACCCTACCATTACACATTAGCTTAAGTGCGTATAACCCGAACGGGTAGTAAGACTCAGTGCTAATAATATTATTAATAATAATAATATTGTGAGAGTGACGCCTTAAGTTTAATTTGATACGTATAGTAATCTCAACAGTTATTTTGTATCTGCCATATTGACATCCTGGAGTTAAATGATGGTTGTTTCTATCAATTTAAAAAGTTGCCCATCAATAAATTACCGATATGATCATGACAAAAATCCAAGAACTATGTTGCAAATTAAACTTATAGTATTTACTGGAGAAATGTCTTATTTTGGTCCAAAAAGGTGTTTCTGTTAACACTGCAAAAACACTTTTTGGTCTTCGTTCACACCCCTTCTATTCCACCTTAAGTGTTTTAAATTAAATAAGCTTAATAATTCTAAATCGGGGCAAAGAACGGGTAATGTTATGCTTTAGCTGCAAAACATTTTTCTATTCACGGTTTACAAACATTTTTTCCTCATTTCTTAGAGTTCTTCAAAACATTTGGGTTATCTGCATATTTATATTACCATGCTAGGAATGAGGAAGGTGGAATTTAGAATGAATATAAGCTTCATTTGCGTGGAAAGAGAGAGTGGGAAACTATCCAGCCAAACCCCCCTTCCCCTTCAGTATGTCCGTCTAAGATTCGAATCCCGATATGCCCATCACTGACAAACCACACAAGACGAGAGTGACGCGCTAGTACTTAATTAGATCCGCTCTTATTTTAAGAAAATGTGGCTCGCTGCTATATTTTACCACACGGATTCAATAATTGAAGATATATCTCATCAAATTTTTTTTTGAAAACTCAAACCCTAAAAGTTTGCTTTAACCAAGGGGGAAAACAATTTGTGATGAATATATTTATCCTACGTTTTACATAGTACAAAGTTAAAATCCCAAGTACAATGACTAGGAGTGGTTCAAATAACTAAATAAAATCGACGTGAGAATTAGCTCACTTGCTCAGGGATTAGAAACGTCTTAGCCCTAAGGCATCAATATAGCAATAGATTTGACTACCGATGGCCGGGAAAGTGGGGTGAGGGTGTTTTTTCCTAGATAGTTTTCCACTCTCCCTTAATGCTGATTAGGAAACACTTCCTACAACTTCAACCGTCCCCATTCCTAACACATTAATATAAGTACTACCCGCCTCGGTGGCGTAGTTGGCTAACGCGCTTGTCATGTTGAGCTCTACTGCAGAGGACGGGGAGATCGAGGTTCGAATCTCGGTCGGGTGAAATGGGGGTGGTTTTTCCTAAATGGTTTTCCACTCTCCCTCCACGCAAATGCGGGTTCACTTCCTCTAATTCAACATTCCCAATTCCTAATTCATTAGAGTAATTATTACTTAAAGCGTATAACCCAAACGGGTAGTAAGACGTGGTGCTAAATATTATTACTATTATTAATATAATTACTCCGTAAGCGTATATATGAAGCCCGAACGGGTAGTAAGACGTTGTGCTGAAAAATGAAATCCACAGTAAGTTATTTGACCGGTATGCTCAGCGTCTAACTGGTTGATTGTCATTCTGATCAAAAGTACCAGGTTTACCAACACCTTATTATCAACGCGCACTTTCCCGAGTCCTTCTTTTAGTCATCGCAGGTGAAGAACTTAGAATTCACCTTCTTCAGCCTGTATTCGTAAATTAATTTATATAATGAATATCTCAAAAGTAAATACAATTAATTTTGTATTAATCATTATTTTTCTTTGTCTTTTAAAATAAATTTAAAAGAATTAAAAATTGAATTAATAATTATTTCTAAATAACTGTCAGGAAATTTATATAATAATATTTTTAACATTTTAAGTTATTCATATAATTTGACCTCTAAACTTTCTAGTAAATTATGCAGTCGCAACATGTTAAAATGTAATGTAATAAAAATCATTAGTTTATATAAAACGATTGTGCAAAATAGTAACATCGTATATGAAACGAAGCAAAAGGATTTATACCTTTTCATCTCTATCATTAAATATGTTACTATAAAACAATCCTATTTATTTGAAGGGTTATAAAGTAACACTTTAAGTACTCTGTCATCAAGAGTAGTATTTCTTTTTTTTTAGTTAATGCAAAAGTTTTATATGTCTGCGATCTATCCCCTTTTATTTTGATTTTCCTCAGAGTATCTATATTTAACCTGATGAAATAATAATCTATATATACAGCCGTAAAATTGAAACAATTACTAAAATAAATAAAAGAAAGAAAACAAATTAGGTTGAAACTATTTAGAACTATTGAATTGAGTGTTCAGTCACGTCATATATTAAATAGTTTATTGAACAAGTATTCTGTTTAACAGGTATAGCTTACTTTTATTTTTATAATTGTCTTAAGCTACTGGTGTAATTATCCCATATTGCAGTGAACTCATTAAATTCAAAGAAAATGTAAAATTTAACTACTATTATTTTAACCATAATTTATGACATGGTTAACCTCTAACTTTTATAATTTATAACTACAGTCTGAATATTGGTAGTATTTAATTTGCGCCTTCTGAAAACAGGACACACAAACTAATTTAATCTTGAGTATAAAATCTAGCACCACATAATTGTGTCCATAATGTCAGCATTTTGTATTATTTGGTACCGATCCATACAAAAATAGTGATCTATTTGGACGACTATAGTAGAATCTAGGTAAGAAAGACGTTTTAGAGAGTAAAAATATATCTATTTTTTAGGTTTATAATGACAACTATTACTATATCATTAGTGTTTTTTTTATAATTATTGATAACATACATAAATCCTTCCTTCACCTCTGACATAGACTTGTATTAATCACAACTTGTGAATGTGGGGAATGCCAGGCCTCCACCGTGGTTCGGATGCCACGTTAAACTGTAAGTCCTTCATTTCATCTCACAATCACCCTATCATTACACATTAGCGTTAAGTGCGTATAACCCGAACGGGTAGTAAGACGCGGTGCTAATAATAATAATAATAATAATAATAATAACAACATACATAGATTTTTTTCAAGCATATGGCTTTTTTAACCGGGAAAGATGTGTATGTAGTATCGGGCTCAGTTGCCTGTGTGTGTAGACTTTTAGCCGCACTGGTGGCATAGAGCGTTGCCTAGATTACACCTATGGAGGTTGTATACATACGTGTCGTACCCGCAATTAGATTATGTGATAGTTATTATTAAGGAGTGGAGCCAGGAGTGAACTTAAGTCTAACCTAAGCCTAACTAATCAAACCTTTGTGACTGTTGGGATAATACCCCTTTCGGGAAAAAGATATCCATGCCGGGATTCAAACCCGAGACCCCTAGGTCCGTAACCAAATACGCTGATAACTATACCACGGGGCCGGTTTTCATCAAAATAGACTGATACAGAACACATGAATTGAGAGACAAAAATGTGAAAATAGTTTTATTATATTTTCTAGCTGACAGATCTACTAAAATTTCACTGTCGTGTCGTATAGCACTACCAGGATAAGTTAAATCCGTACCTGTGACATGTTATCACCTTCCCAGATCCTAATTTGACCAATCAAACATATTCTCTTCTCTACCTCACAGGGGAATGTATTTTATTTGATACGGGCTGATGAGTATTTTACTGAGTAATTAGAACAAAATCATTGCCAGGTACAGTCTAAACAAGCTCTGCTTATCCTGGTAACTCTCCACAACACGCAATTATAGAATTGGCACTGTAGGTTACGTACGAGATAGACGATGATCTAAGGTGTACCAGTGACTGTGTGGCCACAATACTCAAAAGAGGTGGGCGATTTAACGAATGAAAGCGAGGAAGGTAATCCCTATGCAGGTTTACACACAAACGGCCAGAGCCAGAGTTTTATGTTATTATACTGTAATTGCTGGGCGTAGCTCCTCACTTTATCATTCAGTTCGAACTGAACACATGCCGTACAGTCGTTGGACTCACAAACTTGAGACACGCACCAAAGGTAAGGACCAGTGCAGGTTTCCTGTCCACGTGAGTGAGTGGTTGGGCCATAGTTCAAGATTCATCTTTTGGGTATCCGGACAAGTATTCACGTATTTTCTGACAAATAAGATCATGTTAGAAGCCAGAAGAGTTTTTTTTACGTATAAATACCTCTCAAATGATAGTACACTTCTTCTAATTTTTTCTGTCCTCTTTACTTAGTTTAAATAAGTATGGGATTAGCTTGGATGAATAATAAGACGTGAAGCATACACACTATGATTAAAATACTGATTTGTGTAAAATAATAGAGTTCTATTATGGGGATGGTAATACATAAGATATTGGCAGGAATAATATTGAAATACCTTTAAGTTATCTTCAGTGAATGTTTATATGAACAATCGTTTTCGTCATACAAATCAACGTTCATTTATTGAGATTTCTGTCATTTCAAAGAGAGAAAAAACTAATCATAGCTTGGCAACACCATATTTTCTAACTTTATCAACTGTATCGAACTCAAATGTTAACTAAAAAATAGCTTTAGTTTTCCTTTAATTAATAATATACTTATAGTTTGATTAAATTAGGACGATTAGTGAGCGATTAAAATTTTCGACGTCTGTCAAACCAAATTATTTGGGCTCATAGCTAACTTTTTTTTAGGTAAATTGGGTCATTAGTGCTTTGAGTCACACAAATAACTCCAATCCAATAGAACTTTAGCTGATTTCGTTCTATGAGAATACTAGAAATTTTTGAATACAGAGATTTGAATACTCGGGCAGTAATTATAAGTTATTCCTACCCCTATTTAACAAATAAATTTTCCTACATGCAACTGTATGAAAGAAGATTATTGTTTTAGTCCCACATCTTAATGCAAGTGTGGGCTATTCTCATTTAAATACATTAATGGGGTAGATATGCGTTTGGTAGAATTTAGAGGAAATGTAACCGCGTTTGTGTCGAAAGCGAGTGAGAAATCATTTAGGTAAAATAAAATAATTACATCCAGCCGGAATTCGAACCCCAACATCTCTGAGTCCTGAAAATCAAACTAGAGAATTTTGACAGTTTGTCTACTTCCACAACGATGCAGGAAGGCTTATAATTGTGAATCATAAGCTCTCGGATTTGTATTAATGCAGTAAAAAAACTTAACGATCTTTTTCACAGCCGAGGTAAAAATTGGTTCTAATAAATGAACATTTGCGTGAAGGTTTTCTTTCAAAATTGTGTTCTTAGAAACGAATAACGTTGGGATTTTTTAAAACTAAAATATCCCTATCTTAATTTTTAAATTTAAAAGATGATAGCAATTTTAAACAATATTATCATTCAAGACAAACCCAGGAATTAATGTAAATCAAAAGTTTTGAGTACAAATAAAACGCATGGTCTTAAAATAACATTAAATACTTGATATTCTTTCAATTGTCGACCTCAGTGGTATTGGGGTATTAGGACCCGATGTTCGTGGGTTTAAGTCCAGCCAAGGTCAACGGAATTTTCTTGAGCGATCAAAATCCCCAGTACAACTTCTTTCGGAGGTGAAGTGAAGCCGTCGGTACCATGTCGATTGTGGCATGTAAGAGAACCTTGTAAGGTATGTGACTATACCTTTCCAGCAAAATTGGTAGGTTCTTTCGTGTCCGCTTTTAGAATCTGTGTGGATGGCAACGGGGAATCACCACACTTCCTGAACGACCCTATTACACAAGATTTCTACCAGATGGTGCAGGCAGCACTAAACAGAGGAAGGGATGAGTGCATGCCTGCTCACATCAAACCAATCTTCAGGTTGTCGACTTAAACAGAAAATAAAAAGAGTTTTTTATAAAAGCATAGAAAAATTTAAACTTTATTGTAGAAATATATGATTGGCATTTGAATCTTCGTCTTGGCAAAGGTACACTTTTTGTGTGTTTTAGTGTACGTGAGGAATAGTGGCTGTCGAAAACTTTGAGTCGGGAGATAGTGGTTTAATCCTCATCGAATGACTTTCTAAGTTCACTGCTCATATTTACAACAAGCCAGACAGTTTAAAATGACGATATTTCTAACTTGTATCAAATCGTAACACTACTGATTTAAGCAGTGTCCGATTTCCTTTCTTTGAGCGTGCGTCACTAAAAAATAAACACAACCAAATTCCCTCACAGCACAATCATGACTAAACACGCAATCAATTTCTTGTCCAAATAAAACGAAACAAATAATGAGCAACAAAGGCTTAAACCAAAAGGAATGGATATTTGCTCGTAAATTAAAACAGGAGATGAAAAAGAGGAAAATTAAAGTATCTATAATAGAAATGAGAAGAGAATTAGATCCATGTTGACGTCATTCATTTCCATCAGCTATCCTCTCCTTTTTTTTTCCAATGTGGGATCGATCTTTGCTTTCCATCGGACAAACACACTTGTATGAATACGCCTGCCAAGTGCCACAGCACAGGTCTGTCGGAGGTAGGAATCTCAAAAGTGGGCATTAACAATCTGTTAGCGTGTCTGGACGCAATGAGTTGCTTGTTCTTTAAAAGAGTGTTTTGTGTGAAGCTATAAAACTATCTGTTCACCTTAAATAAAAACAATCGATACAATGTCTTGGATTAACATGTTCTCTCATTGATGCGTTGTGTTTGCCCATACGAAGGAGTTTGTTTAATTGATGGTGATTAATTATTACCTTATGTTGTATTCTGGAAACCGAATCGTTTATAATTATATACGTATTGGATTATTTTATACCTTTATTTATGATCAGAGTTTTAATGTAGGAAAGAAGAAAAAAAAGCTAACGACATCCAACCAAAATATATTAAAGGTAAATAAACAGGTTATTTAAGAAAGCAGTGGTCTGCCCTCGGTTAAGGCTTTAATTTTATTTTATTATTGTTCTGGTATATAAAATGCACTTTATAGACTCAGTTTTTTTAAATCTGAACATGAATTACAAATTAGCTTAGCCTAGAACAGTATGCCTGATACCACATACCCAAGACTAGCTCATAGATATTTACTAACAGTGGCTAAAATATCATAAATAAAAAACTAATCATAACACAGTTTGAAATTGAACCAAGGTCTATTGGACACGTCACTACCGCAAACAATTAGACCAGCTTATGCCGGTTTTGTATAGTATTTGATTTGACGTACATTACATAATAGGCTCGATCATTTATATTGAACAGGATCGAAATCATCACTAACTATCGAAAACTCGAATTATATGGAGTAGACAAAAAAAGAAAAGAGATATACAATACATTATGCGAGTGTAAAAAATACTTAAATATTCTTTGGAACATAGGGACCTATAATCAACCTATTATACGCATTTACAAAAGTTCGCAAACTATACCTATCTTGAAGTAGTTCTATCCAATCCACCTCATTACACCCTATCCCTATATTGAGATAGTTCTACCCAGTTCCCCTCATTATACCCTACCCCTATATTGAACTAGTTCTACCTAGTTCCCCTCATTATACCCTACCCCTATATTGAGCTAGTTCTTCCTAGTTTACCTCATTACACCCTACCCCTATATTGAACTAGTTCTACCCAGTTCCCCTCATTATACCCTACCCCTATATTGAACTAGTTCTACCTAGTTCCCCTCATTATACCCTATCCCTATATTGAACTAGTTCTTCCTAGTTTACCTCATTACACCCTACCCCTATATTGAACTAGTTCTACCTAGTTCCCCTCATTATACCCTATTCCTATATTGAGCTCACTCTACCTAGTTAACATCATTATACCCTATCCCTATATTGAACTAGTTCTTCCTAGTTTACCTCATTACACCCTACCCCTATATTGAACTAGTTCTACCTAGTTCCCCTCATTATACCCTATCCCTATATTGAACTAGTTCTTCCTAGTTTACCTCATTACACCCTACCCCTATATTGAACTAGTTCTACCTAGTTCCCCTCATTATACCCTATTCCTATATTGAGCTCACTCTACCTAGTTAACATCATTATACCCTATCCCTATATTGAACTAGTTCTTCCTAGTTTACCTCATTACACCCTACCCCTATATTGAACTAGTTCTACCTAGTTCCCCTCATTATACCCTATTCCTATATTGAGCTCACTCTACCTAGTTAACATCATTATACCCTATCCCTATATTGAACTAGTTCTTCCTAGTTTACCTCATTACACCCTACCCCTATATTGAACTAGTTCTACCTAGTTCCCCTCATTATACCCTATTCCTATATTGAGCTCACTCTACCTAGTTAACATCATTATACCCTATCCCTATATTGAACTAGTTCTTCCTAGTTTACCTCATTACACCCTACCCCTATATTGAACTAGTTCTACCTAGTTCCCCTCATTATACCCTATTCCTATATTGAGCTCACTCTACCTAGTTAACATCATTATACCCTATCCCTATATTGAACTAGTTCTACCTAGTTTACCTCATTACACCCTACCCCTATATTGAACTAGTTCTACCTAGTTCCCCTCATTATACCCTACCCCTATATTGAGCTAGTTCTTCCTAGTTTACCTCATTACACCCTACCCCTATATTGAACTAGTTCTACCTAGTTCCCCTCATTATACCCTATTCCTATATTGAGCTAGTTCTACCTAGTTTACCTCATTATACCCTGTCCCTATATTGAGCTCATTCTACCTAGTTCATCTCATTATACCCTATCCCTATATTGAACTAGTTCTACCTTGTTTACCTCATTAAACCCTACCCCTATATTGAACTAGTTCTACCTAGTTCACCTCATTATACCCTATCCCTATATTGAACTAGTTCTACCTAGTTTACCTCATTATACCCTGTCCCTATATTGAGCTCATTCTACCTAGTTCATCTCATTATACCCTATCCCTATATTGAACTAGTTCTACCTAGTTTACCTCATTACACCCTACCCCTATATTGAACTAGTTCTACCTTGTTTACCTCATTAAACCCTATTCCTATATTGAGCTAGTTCTGCCCAGTTTACCTCATTAAACCCTATCCCTATCTTGAGCTTTATCCAATCCAATCCAATCCACCTAATAACACCCTATCTCTATCAGGTTAATTATAATCAAATCTTTTATCCACATCTAGGTTTTCCCACTTGTCTCTTCCCACTAGGTTTGAAAGTCAATAACTTGAGCTCAGTTTTAGTTTCTTCAACTTGAGTTGAATGTCCTTTTATGTATATTATTTTAGATTACATGATTCAAACATTATTTCGTAAGTACAAAAGTGTGTCTGTATTTTTGAAATTGGAATAAACTATAGATTATTTTATTTTTCTAGTGCTCTTTGTTTAATCTCCTGACTAAGTACCATCCATCCTATATAAAAGGACGTACACTGGGCGTATCCCTAACTTGAACTATGGAAACTCAACTGTATTAGGTTAAGTAAGAATATGGTGGTGCCAAATAAAAAAACAGGAACTCAAAACATTGTGTCGAATCTAATCCCATTTCAAATAAACAAACAAAATATGTAATGTTTTGTGTGTGACTACTAATAACAATAGATTGAATTTTTAAAACTGTCCACTAAATATGATATGTACATTTTGTCACTTTGTATTTGTTTTTGTTTTTTAAAAAAAGTCGACATTTTAATTTGTCTAATTGGAAGTTATTTCAAGAGTTGGGCACATAAACGTGGACATTCAAATGTATTTCACGAAAACTCGCTTCAATGGTCGAATGGTTTAAGGCGTCACTTGCTGATGATGAAGAAACTGGGATTTGAATCTCTGTGGTGTCTACATAATGTTTTTTTTTTCCTTTTTTC
Organism: Timema douglasi; assembly: GCA_901482245.1. Classification (NCBI taxonomy): domain Eukaryota; kingdom Metazoa; phylum Arthropoda; class Insecta; order Phasmatodea; family Timematidae; genus Timema; species Timema douglasi. Next base: position 249,614 of record CABEEJ010000480.1, on the reverse strand, counting down.
TCAATCTTCTTTAAGCGAATGTGGGTATATTATACCTCTAAAAGGTTTTTTCTTCATCCCTACCTCACTATAATACATCATATATGTTAATAACCAGAACAAGGAGAATAATGCGGTACAGTGGCGGATCATCTATAGACACTGCGGAACTGCATCGCCCCCTATTTCCACATGATATTATCGATAACATTTAATATAATGAGTCCTTTTTTATTTAATTTTCTCTTTATTTTTTTATACAATATATATTCCTCAAGCTTAATGCCATTACTTCAGTAGCCATCCCCCAGTTTATGAAAAAAATACAAAAAACTTTGTATGGAACTGTGCGCTTCACAGTGCCAGAGACATGGTGTTTGACTGTTGTGCGCATGCGCACATAGGAGGGGGTGGAAAGGAAGGCGGGACTGCCAGGAAGAGATAGCACTGCTGCTCTCACAGTGCCAACTCTGGCGTAATGGTGGAAGGAAGTGTTTTTTTACTCAGCGTGTGTTGTGCTTAAAAACCGTTTACCATATTTTCGGGTGTGGCAAAGTGTAGAATGGTGTAGAGTTAGATTATTATCCTGCTTCCAACTATTATATTAGATTCATTTTTTTCGGTTCTTTTATTTAACAGAAAACTTTAACCTTGGCCTTGAATCCCCAAGAAATAAGTTATGTGACTGTAAGTGAACTTTAACAACTTAAGTTTTCACTGCTATCTCTCCATGAGAAAGTTACAGTTAAGAAAAGAGGTCGTTCAACACCTGATATTCTAATATCTCAGCCAGGTAAAAGCAACAATAAAAAATATATTCTTAGCTTTAATTCTGAATGGTATCAACGGAAAAGTTGGCCTTGGGGCTGTGAAAAAAAGGCACTTTTTTTGTTTCCCATGTTAGAAGCACCCCCACTAATTTTAGCTACGAGCCGCCACTGAGATTGCGGTAACTAAAAAAAGATAATCCACAAACGTTGACTTATAAATTTGAAATTTTTATGTGATTTCCCATAATTTGGCATGCAAATTGGTCTATTTTATGGACTTTCATTAGTGTTTACAGCATTTATTTTGACACTTTAAAGTAATTTCACTAAAAATGACATGCGAGCTTGCATATTTGATGTTATGTTACAAAATATATTATATACAAATGTCTTTTTATGTGGTTTGATTAAAGTTGACTTTTAATTTGGTCAAATTAATGATTTCACCTAAACGTCAACAGTCTTTCTGATAAAAATACGTAGGCTACATATCTACTATAACTATATAGTAAGTATAGTTTATCAATGGTAAATTTTAGTGGCAATAACGATATATACATATATATATATATGAATAGATGAGAAGATCAGCATCTCTTATTTCCATAAAACAGTTTTGTCCCAACATTTAGATTAGGTGGTTTTCCTCTCTCTAAACGTCTCTTTTCTTTTAAAACGTCTTGGCCGAAATATCTCCCGGCTGTAAAGCACTCTTACATGCACTATTAGCCCTGTATTGGAGATTATTATATTGACGTGGACATTATAAAATATCTGCCCCGGGGTCATACATGCGTCCAAATTTCGCGTGAACTTGCAAAAGCTGCACAATGCTAGAATGAAACAAGTAACTATTTTTATTAGTTGCACCCACCCCTTGATTTCAGATATTTTTTTCTTGAGTTTTGAATATTGATTTTTAAACCTGTAGGAAATAGTGATTAGTAATACCTGATTTAATATAAAGCTTCAAATGACATTCAATACAGGAATTTGAACCCTTTTTGTAGTCCTTTTAAGGGTCTTTCTCCCTCCACGGATAATATCTAGTTTAGGTAGGTAACACAACTAAAACCAGATGTTACGTCGTGGTGTGGTTTACCTTATTCTAAATATTAAAAAAAAAAAAAAAAGTGTAATTGGGATCAGTAAAACTATTTTACCATATTTTAAAAATACAGCAATTTTTTTTCAACACCGTGTCTTACTACTCGTTCGGGTTATACGCTTATGTAATAATTACGCTAATGGTTTTAGGTACTACGGAGGCTATATTTATAAGAATTGTACCCACATTTGCGTGAAGGGAGTGTGGAAAACATTTTTTTGAAGAAAAAAAAACCTAAGTAGGCCTACATCCTACCGAGATTCCAAACGCGATCATCGGAGGCCTGGTTTAACAAGAGATAAGGGCGTTAGATTTTGCAGTAACCGAGGCGGCTTACAAAGAAATTGATAAAAAATTATATTTTAATAACTAAAAGGTGACCTGGCGGTCTAGGGGTAAGGTGTCAGACTTCTGTGCTGGCGGCCGGGGTTCAATCCTCGGTCCCGGTACAGATTTATTTGATTACCAAACCCCTCTTTCACCTCTGACAAGACATCTTGTGAATGTGGGGAATGCCAGGCCTCCACCGTGGTTCGGATTCCACGTTAAACTGTAGGTCCTCCATTTCATCTCGCAATCATCCTACCATTACACATTAGCGTAAGTGCGTATAACCCGAACGGGTAGTAAGACGCGGCGCTAGTAGTAATAATAATAATAATAATAATAACTAAAACCTTTCACTGATAGCTTTATACAATCAGCCAAAGACAAAACTGACACAAAGTTCGTTTTTACATTGAGTCTAACATTTTTTATATATTTCTCCGTATCCTCAACTTAGATCATTAGCATTCGCCTTTGCAGATCACTTGGAACTCGTTAAAAAGTAAAAAAAAGTGTTCTCCCAATTAGAAAAAAAAAAACTTTGATACCAGTAACACTAACACTATGGCATTAGGAACTTGAAAGTTAATTTCCTCACTTACAAATTATGCCACATATCCCTATTTTGAGATATTTCTTTCAAGTATACTTAATACACCCTATCTTGATCTAATTCTATCCAGTCCACCTCATTAAACCCTATCTCTTTCACGTCCATTATAATGTTATCCACCCATCTGAGTCTAGTTCTTCCCACTGGTCTCTTCCCATTGGGTCTGCCAGTTAGTACCCTGAACACGGTTCTGGATTCTACCATTCTCACTTCATACCCCTACTGCTGTAATCTGCGAGATTTAATTATCCTAACAATATTTGTGATGAGAACAGGGTTAAATCATAGGCGTATCCTTACAGCTGTATTGTACCGTTTAATATCAACCCACCCGACTATTAGCGTAGTTAGCTAACGCGCTAGTTTCGTGTTGAGCTAGACTGCCAAGGACGGGGAGATCGAGGTCGGGTTAACTGCGGGTGGCTGTTCCTAAATGATTTCCTCCTCTCCCTCCACGCAAATGCGAGGTCACTTCCTCTAAATTCAAATATCCTAATTTCTAACCCATTAGCGTAGTTAGTACTTAAGTGTATAACCCAAACGGTTAGTAAGACGCGGTGCTAAATAAATTTTTAAAATATATCAACCCTTATTTACTATGTTGCACTATCCTAGTAGCATACTCTAAGGTTGAATTAAAAAGTATTGGAAAAAGTGCATCTCTTTTTTTAATCCATTATGAATTTCAAAAGTGTCGGATAGTTGACATCCGACCAATAGCCTACCACGCGCATCTTTCAAACATACCTCAATTAGTTTGACAAGTTTTTCGGGTATCCCCAACTTAAATAAATTTTCATATAGTTGGTTTCTTTTGACTGAAAGATAAAACTTTTTTTAAATCCATGCATAATTGTTTTTTTAATATTTAATTAATAGTAAAAATCTGGTCGGTTGTTGATCCATTTAATCGAAATCCACACCAATGATTCCCAATTATTTCCTCTGCGTATGGCGTCAATCGCATTAAAACTAGTAGTATCATATATAATAATTTTAGAGAAATCATTACTATACATACTTCTCAATCGATACTATAATGCTTTTAATTTGGTGCTTTGCATAGATCTATTGTAATATGTTCATTAAATAAGATAAGGTATAAAAACAAGGTTTGAAAAATGTGTAAGGTATTTATTGTTTATTATTATTTGATAATGATATATTTAAATTATATTAATTGTGTATTGGCATATGCTAAATTTAAAACCATTTCAAAATAAAGATAAAATAAAGTACTGCCTGTTTCAAATGGCAAAAAGAAAGGCCTACAAACTAAATATTGTTTTATTAAAATTTAGTGCCCATTTATTTTAAATATATCACAATCATATATTCTATAACTACTATAGAATCACCTGCGTCTGAAGATATATTTATACAATATAAGTGCCATAAATATGATCGTAGAAACTCTTTTTTTTATTTCAATCTACCTAAATAATTACACCAGAAAATTCGTTTTAGACGAAAATCCTTGATTTATTGAACTTGGTTATCAAGATAACAGTTCATACATAGCTCACAGGTCCAGTGAATACAAATATTGTGTTTAGCTTATTAATATATACCCTTGTACCTATCTTATATATAATATAGGCATATATATGTAAATACAAGGAAAAAGAGGGGAAAGTCCAGTTTTAAATAAAAATTTAGTTAGTTCTGACATCTGTTAGACAATCATGAGCATTTTAAAATGCACTTCAGATTATGGTTAAAAGAGGTCTCTGTCACATTTAAATTAATTGTACTAAAAAAATATTTGCCGGGGTTCTTATATATACATGAATAGAGAGTGAATATAACTAACGAATAGTAAGACGCGTTGCTAAAATATATTAATAGTTTATGTTAATCATTAAATGTATTAACGTTATTATGACAGGATTCCCGATGTCATAAAATATTGTTAAGGTCTCTAAGAGGAAGGTCCTGAGCTGTAGATTTGACAAGAATCACTAAAGACCTTAACCTCAAAAGGGTTTTATATATAGCTACTTTGTGATTCAGAAAAGTAAGAAAGCTCACATAATCGATTATATTCCTGAAAGTTCTTATTTAAGGTTTGGGCAGCCCTGAAAAAGGAACCGTGATATTATATCTATTGTATCAAATTTTTTAATTTGTATTAAAATTTGTTATCAAATAGAGAACTATCATAAAAAAAATATGCTCAAAAGTTGTGAGTTATACTTAGTCACGAAAATCTGGCAGCACGTTTTTAAAATTTAATTACACAAATAATGCTTATCTAATTGATTCTTCCGTTGTTGATTACATTTTAAAGACCAAAGGTTTCAAAGAATACAATTAATAAACTCGTTTCATAAACACTAACATAAGAGCCTAAAAAAGTAAAATAAAATCAATTAGCAATCGAATCATAATTATTTTAACAACACTTCAAAACAATGTTTGAACAATCACATTATTTATAGCCCTACCACCCTTTAAAAAAAAACTTCTGACAAGCCATAAAAATAGTTTTTCATCACCGTCGCTATCTAAAGCTTCTTTTACCATTTGTTATTTATAATTTCAAACTCACTTTTAGTTCGTTCATTTTTTTTTTTTACAACATGAAAAACCAAGTAAAAAAAATATGTTGAAACGAAACAGAAACTCAAAGTTTTAACATTGTGTTAAAGTTATTTCTAACATCAAACTAAACGTGCTTTAACAATTTTTTTTAAATACTTTTTTATTTTTTGTTATTGTTTTTGTAGCACATCCCGATGGGTGTTGGTGGAAAGGTAAGCGGTATAAATTTGACCCCGTCGCGACCCCAAAGCAAATCGTTAAAGTAGCCAATCCGTGGACGTAAGAAAGAGAAAGGAGGAGAAAAAAAAACAAGAGAGAGAAACTAACACAATATTTAATTACTAGTTCTGGCTAACTTCTTGTGAGCACACATAAATTCTTAAACACAATCCCGCTACAACACAGTACACAGATATATACTTTCTTTACCTAAAAAAACTGGAGAGAGAAAGAGAGATAAATGTAGAGAGGGACTTTGAGAGTCTTTAGAAGGAGATAAAAAGAGTATATAACCTTTTATCAACCTGTTTCTATTACCACTTTGTACAGTCTGCTAACAATGCAAATAATGCTAAGATATTTCATCTTTCGATGCCTATAATTATATAAAACTTTCTGAGAACAATAGAATGGTTTGTCTTTCATTTAAATGAGGTTATAACACGCTTTGGTGACCGTGGAATCTATCTCGAAACAGACTATCTCCTGACAACAGGGTGATTTGAGTTCGAATCCCAGTAGGGTGTACTGAGGGAGGCTTCTTCCCAATTTTTTCAACTATCACTCCACTCAAATGTGAGTGCCCCTCCTCTTAACTCAAACTTCTTCAACCCTAGTGCAATTAGTATAGATGCGTATAACCCGAATGGGTAGTAAAACGTGGGGTTAGAAGAGAACTAAACTAAAGAAAAATCGAAATTTTATGAATACGTAAATGTAGTTTAAGTAGTTTTTAAATGTCAAAGTTATTATCTATCTAAATCTAGTTGCACTAATTGTTAACTCTAAAATGTATCAAGCTTACCTTTTATGGTCATACTATGTTGCAGATTATAAGATAGGGCCATAGTGTAGTTCGTCAAGGTAATACTGATATTTTTCAGGATAAACAAGTGTACAGGACTTTCGGTAACAATTATTTAATAATTTATATTATAAAATGAAGATTGTTTTAGTAGTTTTTATTACCTTAAAGAAAGTTTCATTATATCGTAATTCGATTGTACATGAGCTTTCGGTAAAAATGTATGATAGTATGTAAGATTTGTATGAAAATTGTTAAAAATGTTTCTATAGTTGTAAAAAAAAGTAATCCTATATATCAAAATTGGACTCGCATGATATTTAAGTAAAATATATCGGATTATATATGTGTGTGTGTGTGAGTTGTTTAAATATATATTTTATAACTGTCAAAAAATCTATTTTTTTTATATAAATTGGACTGTACAAGAAACTTAGGTAACATTTCTTAATATATATACATATGCAAAAATTGTCTAAATAGCTAGCTATCTAAATCGTGGTTGTACACAGGATTTCGGATACTGTCAATAAGAACAAATAGTAGTACTCACTCTTCTCGTAGTTTATCTGTCGCTCCTGCTGGCGCGCGTTGTCGGCGGCGACCTTGAGGAGTCCCTGGATATTCCGGAGCAGGGTCTCTGTGGAGGAGAGGCTGGGGTCCACCATGCCCCCAGGACCCACCACGCCTCCTCCCGCCCCCACGGCCACCGCTGCCGCAGATGCCAACGTCGAGTAGTTGAGCGCGTGCTGCGAGTCGCTGCCAGGGGCGCTGCCGGCGCCCAACTCGGGACCCGCGTCGCTCAGGTCTGACAACAAAACGACGCTACCATTTAACTTCGGTGTGTCACAATAAAGAGACACCACGGAATATATATATATATATATATATAAAACAAAAAAAATATTCGTATTGGTGGACACTTGGACTAAACGTAACGCTCGTAAAGGTTGTCTTTTTTTTGTTATTGTAACGGGACGATCTGAGTTCGTGTCCCAATCGGGTGTATTGAGTATTTTATTTGCTCTAAACAGTTTTACATGCTCATTCCATGAAAATACGGATACATATAATATTCTAAATTACAGAGATGGGTTGTTGCCAAGACAAAACTAGGTTTGATGGGACTGTACTATTAGATAATCTTTTCCCATTCATTATAAGACTTGATATTTATCGGTGACCGCATGGTCTAATGCGATACTCTCGCAGAATGGTATACTGACAATGACGTGGAGATCGGGGTTCGAATCTCGCTTCAATGTACTGAGGATGTTTCTACCTAAATGATTTTTCACGCAAATGTAGGGTAAACTTCCTCTAAATATAACTTTCCTAATTCCTAAAACCTTTAGCCTAATTATTATACTAGCGTGTAACCCAAAAGGTTAATAAGACGTTGCGCAAAAAAAAAACCACTTTAAAGCAAATAAACACTCGATAGCTAACTCCATGACTTTCTTTTATGGTCAATCAAATGGTTAAGTGAGGAGTGTCATCATTACATTCCCATCAATATTTTGTTCCCCTGGTAACAAAACACGTCTAAATTATACCTTCATCTTCCCTAGCTCATAAGTGTACGGTAATTAATTGAAGATATTCCAGATGGGTGGTAAGATGTAGCGCAAAAAAACACAGTAGTAACGGATGAATAGTTATATGTATAGTTCAACAATTTTCTCAATGAGAGAGAGCAATTAGATTAAAATTTAAGAGTCACCTCATGAAAATTGCGCAATGTTAAGTGAACATCTTTGATAAAGATAGGTCACATTTGAGATTTTCTACAAATAATAAGTAACAAAGTGTCAATGTTGTGAATAATTAAATATTAAATTTTTCCTTTAAATGGTTGAATTAATTATTACTGTTATATTAATAGTAACGGAACCTACCACAATATTAAATCATAACCTTTCTATCTAAAGTACGATTTTAAATCACATCATTCCAAAGTGATTTTAAATTTTACCTCCACGCAAATGCTGTATCACCTCATATACATTCAAACTAACTCTCCTAAACCCATAATCGTAATTAGTACAAAGGTGTTCAACCCGAGCGAGTAGTAAGGCGCGGTGCTAAATAAAACTTAGCTTGGCGGAAGATCCAATGGCGAGCGTGAGTTCTGAAAATAGGGCGTAGCACGAAGCTTATGTTTGTGGTTACGGTACAATTTTCATGGTATTATTTTTATTCTTCTAGCGTGACGTTTCGATACTCATTCGGGTAGTGAATATATGTAGACTACTAACTAAGATAATGCTTTAACGATGACTAGGGTTGAGTTTATAGAAAATATACCCGCATTTGCGTGGAGAGAATAAAACATAATTTAGTAAAAACCACCCTCGGTACAGCTGACTGTGATTCGAACCTTTATTTCTCCGTTATCAGTAATCCAGAGTATTATGAAAGAAGCGATTCAGATCATTCGATCACTGAAGCGGGTTAGTTATATAATTACAATTTCTATTGTAGATTAAACTTTTATTTTGAGTTTGAAAAATAAATACTATACCACGATGGCAATTTATGGTATGATTTTACTAAAGTTAATAGGCTTTGTCCAAGAGCTAACATTGTGGAGACACGCTAATAAAACAGTAAGTTGTAATAGGGATTTTTATTTTCTATTTATAAAAAAATAACATCACAAAGACAAACATTTAATTGAAGAAGTAGATAGTTAAAATGTGGTTTGGATACGATCAACATAAAATAATAATAATAAAATTAAAGCTATGTAGGCGTTTGACATCTTAACATCAATATGACCCGCTTCAGTAGACACATGTCCTAAGGCCTAGTGAAATGGGGGAGAAGATTGGAGTTCGAATCACAGTCGGGTCTATTGAGGGTAGTGTTTCCTAAATGGTTTCCCACTCTCCTTCCACACAAATGAGGGTAGATTATTTATAACACTTTTCTTTCCTCATCCCTACACGATTAGAGTAATTCTCACGTAGTTTATGCTTATAACCTTAGCAGATAGTAAGACGTGGTGATAAATTAAAACATAATATTAATCATTTACCCTTCTTCACAGTTCTCCACGTCTTACTACCCATTAAGTATATTTACATATATTTACTTAACAAGAGAGTGTGGAAGGTAGATTTTAGTTGATTTGTCAACTCATTCGCTTGGATATAAAGTGGAAAAACCATTTGGTAAAAAAACACCTAGATGAGATTCATACACCGACCTCTCCGTAACCGATAAATCAGTCAAGGCATGACCTGTTGGCATTGTCTGCCCGATAACCTGATTAAAATTAACTAATTTTTTTTTATCACAATAAATCGATCTCAATTATTTCTAAGGAAAGACCCGGAAGCTTATATCAGCCTCCACTAACCTCCAAACACCGATATAGTTAGATTGTGTTGTTACATCAAGATAACTCGACCTGTTCAAAACCTGTGCCATTGTTACGTTCTGATATTTAACGGGATTTCATTTGTAAAAATGAAAACTAAATAAAAATAAAAGTATTTTATAAAATACATGGCTTTGTTTTGCAAGTAATTTAAACTAACACTTTCTAATAATATTTGTGTAGCTTACAATACTCATGTAGGCGTTTTCTTTAAGCTCCACTTCAAACAAACGTGACTAAAATAAGTAAATTAACATAACCAAACAAGAAAAATAAGTCCAGAAGTCATTTCCAGTGAGCTCATTTCCGATTACCAAGACTTCTAGTCCCATAAATAAATATCCAATTCTGATGAAATATTTTTATGGTTTTTTTTAAAGAACATACTAACAACAAAACTTGTTTTCCAGATGTGGGCATGAGAAATTTAGAATACGATTAACAAAATTATAACCAATATTTTATGGTCTTGGTGTGATACGTATAAAAAATATTTGCGCAAACACACACACATAATAATAATAATAATAATAAGCAGCCTGTTTTTAATGTTGCCAAATTAATCGATTTCTCCTCACATGGTTCTTTAAAGAAAAAGTGATTTTTGAGAAATACTCCGTTGATAGCACAGAAAGTCGTTTGATAAAATTCACTGGGGAAATAGAGTTTTCTATACATATTTTAAATGGGTTTAGGGTTTCATTTCTTAAATACTTTAAATACATCAATTAAACTATAGTTGGTTTAGCACAGGATGAATCCTAACTGAGAATTTTTTTTTAATTACTGAGGAAATAAATTAAATTTGATTTAAATATTTATATGGTTAGTTTTTGTATAATTTTAATGTTTATTTTACTTTATTTTTAAATAATACTCATAAAAATATAAAAAATAAAAATAGTTAAATTTTAAGGTTTTTTAAAATCAATATTAATCCCCATTTAACTCATTATTTGATTTTTAAGAATATTTTTGTTTAAATATATTTCAAAGCTTAAATTCATGTAAAATATTGGTTTTACAATCCATTTAGATAGGTTCTAACCAAATATAATTGGGAAATAAAACCAATCATTGGTATCATAGTTAATTTGAGAAATTTGTTGAACCAAATATTTAGTTATTACATAAATTACAGAAATTGTATTGAATATTTTGTTCTCAGTGAAGTTATAAAGATTGTTTAATGAACTAGTATTATAACCATAAAAACGAATAAGATTGGGTCTAGTTAAAAGGAAAATTTTATTTGGATAAATTTCCCAGATTAAGCCTGAATGATATAATTAATTTATTTATTGACGTTTAGTTTACAAGATGCACATGCTAAATCGTCACACAAATTACAAACTAACTTAACCCGAGGACAGCTAACTCGATATTTATTTCCAATCAAACTTTTGATGTCGATAGCATGAAAAATCCCTCTTCAAAAAATAATATATATCTTCATTAACATCAACTGAATTCAAACCAAGGTCCATTCGTTTCGTGACCAACTATTCTCCTTCGATCCCTCCAGACTTTGACTTTAAATAAATACAAAACAACTTTTTCTTTCTCTTTCTTCCACATGGAAAGTCTTCCGGATCATAGACCACATCAAAAGAAAGCTATTCCGATTAATTGAATTATAAAACATCTCGGGTGATACCATCCTATAAAACATGCCTGGCATATGTAAATTCAAGAAACTGCCGCTAGAATGGATGTCAAGCGTAGTGACGCGGCCTGGCTATGGCCGATCACATTCTTGCACAGGTACATACATGCACACTCACGCACACACACAAACACACACACACACAAGGGACCAGGGGCCTGAAGAACCAGTCGGGAAAAAGTCAATGCGCACGGTACACCACGACAAGCTGTCAGCTATTCAAATTTACATATTCTGCTATACTACGCACAAATTATTATTAACAGATACAATATTAGGTTTATAATAACTCACCTTGGTGGTCGCATGTTCTAAGGCATCGCTCTCACTATAGGCCTAAGCTTGTTTGCCAATTATGGGGATATTGGAGTTAGCCTCTTGTTTTGAGTGTATTGGGGTAAATTTTACTTAAATGGTTCTCCACGATTCCTAAAGTTCGAGTGAAATTTTAAATGATGTACTAAATCCCAGTAAAAACTCAATTTATTATTTCCCTTATCAAAAGAATGAGGATAAACATTTAAATGAAAAAAAACCCATCTTACATCAAACATATTTTTTAAATAAGTGTGGTTTGTGTATGACTTAATCTACTGTAGTATAGCAAGAATTTTTATGCTAAATATTTAGATATGGGAAAATAAAACTCAATAATGTTATATTTAAATACTATTTGTTATTTAACTAGGACTTCATTCTCCATTAAGCTACACAGACAAACTAACTTTATTTGAACAAATACACTTCTTCTTAGTTCTCTTCTTGCACATTTACTTGAACATAAATAAGGTATTTTAGATATTTAATCACAAGAAATCTGCATATTTAATTATAAGACTTCTTCTTTACATTTTAGATAACAATTAACTAGAACCAGAACATAAGCCCCGAAGTTTTATTTTGATGTATGTAAGAAGGAAACGCAAGACAAGGTTTATATTTTGTATCGTCTTTACATAAAAAAAACTTTTTAGCCAAACTAAATGAAGAGATAAGACTAGTTTAAATTCTCGACAAATAGTATCAGCTCACCATTTCTTGAATATGTATCATAAGCATCACAAAATTCGATCAGACAATTTTATCTTCATTTTAAAGGTTTCTGTTGAAATGAAATTATGCTCACGAAATTTATCCAAGAACTGTTGAAACTAATATGCGTATAAAATTAGTATAAACGCATCTAATGATTTAGTTTTCCCATGAAAGTGTTTTGTTAAAAATAAAATATGCAAAAAACATTTATCTTAGCTAGAATCCCCTTCAGTCCCATATTAATCATTTAAAATAAAATGGTAAGCTAGCTAGCTTCCCACAGGACACTCTAGAACCACGCTCAAGTAGCCGCGTGGTCAAACGCGTTACTCTCGTGTTGGACTAGACTGCCGAAGATTGGGAGATTAGGGTTCGATCCCGGTCGGGTGTACTGAGGATGGTTTTTCCTTAAACAGTTTTCCACGCTCCTTCCACAGAAATGCGGGTGCATTTCCTCTCAATTAAACCTTCCTAATCCCTAAGCCACTAGTGTAATTAATACATAGGCGTGTAACCCGAAAGGGTATAAATACGTGGTGATATTTTATTTTATTTAAATACCCCAATACGACGTTAATCATAAATTAAGCCTTTGAAAACTGGAACATTCGATAGCAATCACTAGTCTACTTAAATGATGGACCACACTATAAGACGCATAGCTTCAAACCCTTCACACGAGCTTCAGACAAGTCTGACAACAAACAACAACAGCTATAACATCAACAAAAACAAAACAAACAAAAAAAAAGGAACAAAATAAAAATAAACCTAGAAGGGCCGGAACAGGTTTTTCGTTTTAGAATATGTAACTGGAGAATTGTTTGGACATAACGTCTAGATACGATCATTCTCTTTTATTATTATAGTGCATTATTAAACGCATTCCGAGACAAGCCAAAGATATAATGGAAAAGAAATATTTATAATAGGTTCTAATTATTACTAGTGATGAAAATAACTAACTGCCTTTAATAGTATCGACATCGGCCTTTCAATAAGGTTTACAGCGACATAATTCCAACCAAACAATGTGTGGAAATGTTATGGCCGAAAGAATATACCATTAACAAGCTCATTTCAAAAGATTATAATCTGAACAAAACAAATGCGTTGGGACAGGAAAAATAGTAGGACTCATGTAAATAGCTTTAAAAGATTATTCTATCATATGTGAACAAATCAAACGTTATATTATTTATAAGAGTTGGTGTTATTTTCAAATGTATTGTCCTTTGTTGAAGAAAACTTATCAAGAGACATTTTCTAAATCTATGATAGACTTTTACAAAAAAAAATAAAAAATCATCCCTGCGCAACTTCTCAGGACCATTTTGAAATCTTCCACATAAATAGCATTAATATACTTGAAACAAAACTAAAACCCATTTATTTCATATAGTTTTTAAATAGAAACACACTTGACACTCCAGTAAAATAGCTTGATAAACATACGTTTACTCTAAAAAGAGAATACTATTTGACAAAAAGTAGAACTAGGAATAGATTTAAAAGTAAATGTTCTCTTTCATATTTATAATAAGATCTACAATCTAAATCAGTAGGTTAAAAATATGGAGTCATTTACTGTTGAGAAGTATTGTTTAATATAACATAAGGACAACACATTTTCATATAATTTTATTCGATTTAATTTAATTAAATATTTTCTCCCAGTTTGGTAAGGTTAGCATAGAATAGGTCTTATGAAATAATTAATTAAGTTGACCAACTTTGAGAGTGTGAACGTGTTGAGCACGCACTATATAAGGTAGTATGTGCTTCTATGAAAGTGTTAACATATTGGGAACGTACTATATAAAGTAGTATGTGCTTCTATGAAAGTGTTAACATATTGGGAACGTACTATATAAGGTGGTATATGCTTCTATGAAAGTGTTAACATATTGGGAACGTACTATATAACAAGGAAATTTGTCTATGAAGATGTTAACTTAGTGAGAACGAGTTACATAACATAACACCGGCAGTGTGAACGTGGTGTGAATTCTCTACATACCAAGGTACTATGTTCGATTGTAGACGTGTGAATCTGTTATACAACAAGATAATATTTTCAAATGTGAAGTGTGAACATGTGAACGCACTGTAAAACAAAGTAATATGTTCAAATGTGTAGTGTGAACTTAATGTAATCTCACTACATAACAAAGTAATATGTTCAACTGTGTAGTGTGAACTTGGTGTGAACACACTACATAACAAATCAATATTGTCAACTGTGAAAGTGTGAATTTAGTGTGAACAAACTACAAAACACGGTAATATGTCTGACTGTGTAGTGTGAACTTGATGTAATTTCACTACATAACAAGGTAATATGTTAAACTGTGAAAATGTGAAATATATATGATACACCACATATTAGAGTATTAATAATCTACCTTGGTCTTTGTCATCCTCTTCGTCCACGTCGCTGCCATTATCGTCATCTTCGTCATCTTCCGGACCCGCCTCGCTCCCGGAATGCTCACCCCCGGAGCCCGCTCCGGACTTGGACAGGTTCAACACCGGACTAGGGCCGTTCGACGAGCCTGGAGAGTACGTCATGTTGGTTGCAATTCCTTTCAATCACATCACTTTTTATAAGATACGGTTTTTTACAAACAAAATGTTTGATAGACCACGCATATTTAAGAAAGTTTTTTTTTTTTTCTCTCAAAGACCTTACTTAAAAAAAATCATCAACAACTTATATCTCCCAGTTATAACGGGATTGGAAATATCGGAATCTACTTTAAAAAGCATTTCATCGGAGCTTCGAACTGAAGACTATAAGTAAAATTATTATAATTGGGGGGTCAAATCCGATTCATTTTAATTACAAATCCTGAATCTCGGATTCTTTTCGGGATCTTGACCAAATGAATAATATAGAATACAAAAAAAATTGTAATTTATAATGACAAAAGGGCAACTTTTTGTAATAAAACATTCATCATTGCAGTATTTATATCAAAACTTTTTTTTTATCAAAATAAATCAAATGTTTCTCTAGTAAAAAAATAGAATTTAATTTTATTCACAAGGTGATCTACAACATTTTGTGAATATTTGTCAAGGATGTCCTGGAATTTAATGACAACTTTTTATTTTCATTTAAAAAGTATTATCATCTAATTCCACTGTGGTCAGGACAGATATTCAAGAATTGTTGGAAACGCCATATGAAGAAAACTAAATTCTATGTTTCTAATGAAGAAATATTTTATTTTGGAAAAAAAAAAAATCACCATATTCTACAAAAACTTAAATAAACACTAGCCTTTTCTCTCTTCCCCTACATCCCAACCTTGGATCCAAATATTGAGTACCAGAAGTAGTGTTTTGTTTCACTGCACTACACTATAATTTGAAATTTTCCATACTGACAAATTATTCTACATATATAGTCTATTTATCTGCTAATAGTCAACTGTTTAAAGTTTGAGTTGAAATGCGTAGTGGGTCAATATACATTTCTGCTAAGAGACCGTCTTAGAATTACGTAATTTTTTTGGGGGAGGTTGGGTTCAGGGTTTTCTCACGAAAAGGGAGAGGGGGGTAAAATGCACCTTATATAAGGTTATTTTTTATCAATATTTATGGTGAGACAACACTTTTTTTTTTGTCAGGAAATTAATATTTTATGTATAAAATTCCACTATTTCATTTACGTACTGCAATTAAAGTATTCTAAAATTTAATATCATTCGCTTTGCTACAAATCCTTATGTATTACATTAATTAAACTATTAAAATATTATAATTAGCCAAATCGTGAATATAGGTATGATAGAGGGGGGAGGAGGACAGAATATATTACAATCCCTTACGTTGGGTTGGGGATGGGGGGGGGGGG
>CABEEJ010000480.1:209420-233273 GCA_901482245.1 Timema douglasi | reverse complement strand
GGGGGGGTAAAATCATGATGAAAAAGTGTTAGGCAATCTAAAATGGGAATTTCTGCGCCATTCAATCCAGTTCTGAGTTATATTTTCGGCGAATGTGTTAACCAAATATTTAGTGCAACTGAATGTTGTGTCTTACCGTTATGTGAACTGAGGTCTCGCACTTTGTGGTCCAGCGCTAGTGCTCTTTCGGCCTCCCCTCTCTCCTCACGTAGCCTGGAACAAAAGGATAAAATATATTATTACAGTTGTTTCTCTCACCATTATATTGCGCTTAAAGTTATTTTATATTTTACTAATTTTCTTTAGCACCGTGTCTTACTACTCACACTTAAGTAGGCTACTAATTGCGCTAATGGATTCGGAATTGGAAAGGTTAAATTTAGAGTAAGTGAACCCACATTTGCATGGAGGGAGAGTGGAAAACCATTCAGAGAACACCACCTCCAGTTCACCCTACTGAGATTTGAACCTCGAATTCCCCGTCCTCGGAAGTCTAGCTCGACACGAAACTAGCGCGTTAGCCAACTACGCCACCATAACAAGAGCCTATGTACTAATTAAACTAATTGGTTAGGGATTAGGAAGGTTAATTTAGAGTAAGTGCACCCGATTTTGCGTGGAAGGAGAGTGGAAAATCATTTAGGAAGACCCGCCCTCAGTGCACCTGACCGGGATCGAACCCTAATCCCCTTGTCTTCGGCAGTTTAGTCCAACACGAGAGTAGCATGTTAAACCATGCAGATACCGAAGTGGGTTACAGATGTTTAGGAATCCTTGATTATCTATGAAGTGGTTTAATAAATTTTAATATTGTATTCACCAAAATGTAGGAAAAGGTTCAGACCTGTCAAAAAGTTTAAATTTCAAGTTAATTTTCTTAAAATGCTATAACTTACATAAAAACACTTTAAAACAATACCACATTATTTTATTTGATAGGGGAAAACTATATAAAGTGTTTTAATTATTTTCTGTAATATATCAGAAGTACAAATTTTCACGTAATGAGTAGTTGGATTTTTTTTTTAACTTTAAACTTAAGAATTGAAATTTTTAACTGGTCAGAAACCTGCTGATAATTTTCACCTACATTTAGTTGAAAACGATACTAAAAAATATCAAACAACTTATTAAAAAATATAGGGTGGTATTTCTAAACGTTTGTAACGCGTCCCATTTCTCTACCATACAGCTATCTTAGTTTCCCCACTATAATTTAATTCTTTTTTTCTCTATACATCTTGTACTTATTCCTTATATTCAATACTTTATCCAATACTTATATCCCCACCTTTATATTAAATAAATACAACGTACACTCAGTCTTACCATGACGGATTACACTATGACACTATCTTATAAGCTGTACCATAATGGAATAATGTAAGGTAAGTTACCATTTTCGTAACGATGTAGTTTTCTTACGCGATCAACTGAAAACTGTAGCGAGATTGACCTATTGCCCCTGGTGTAAACCGTACCTGTAAATTGTTATCATCATTCGATAGATAACTCATTGGTCATGAATCAAAAAACATACATTCACACCTGAACTAATTAGAGAAAAATTTACAGTAGTATTTGTGTAGGAATACAAACATTTTTAGAAAATATAATATTTTTCGGCAGTCAACTTTTTTTTTAGCGCCACGTCTTACTACCCGTTATGGTTATACACGTACATACTAATTACGCCAATGTGCTAGGAATGAGAGATGTTGAATTCAAATGAGATGTAACCACATTTGCGTATAGAAAGAGAATGGAAAACAGTTAAGACTAAAACCAACCTCAATAAACACACAGCGTAAAACCCCAACAGGTAGTAAGTAAGACTCGGTGTTAAAAATAAATAAACACTCGTGACTATGATTCAAGCCGGAATCTCACCTTCATTGGCAATCCAGTCTATTGAGAGAGTGAATGCCCTAGTACATATGGCCACTGAAGTGGTTGCAGTAACATTGATTACTTTCGTTTTTATCACCCCGTATTACTTTCTGTTCAGGCTATATGCACATATGATAATTAATCTAGTGGGGTAGGGATGAGAAAGGAAGAAATTAAGGATAATCTACCCGCATTTGCGTGGGAGGAAAGTGGAAAACGATTTAGTAAAAAACCACCCTCAATATACCCAACCGGTATTCCAACCCTGATCTCCCCATCATCGTTAGTCTAGTCTATTAAGAGTGTGACGCTTTGTGACCCTCCGGGATGTACGCAGTTAAGTTACGCTAGAGAAGTAGAGATGATGAGGTTAAAGTTAAGAAATGTCCCTGTATTTTCGTGGGAGGAAAATGGGAGACCATATTGTAAAACCCACCCTCAGTAGACATAGCTGGTATTCTGGCCCAGACCTCCCATGATAAATTAGCATGACATTTATTCCGTCTGCCCGCCAATGTAGGTGATTCGTAGATAATACAAATTAATATATTTATGTTTTAATTGATTGCTTTGAAAAAAAGGCGTCGGGCCTATTTCAATTTTTAATCAATTATAATAGTGAATAAAATTCGAGGATGGACAGAAGGGACCTTTCTTTAACCTCTCCTAAGCTACATTTCAATTTTTAAAGGAAGAACCTTATCTATCAGCTATTAAAAGGAACCAGATATGTAATGCATTAATACGTCAGATCATGTTACCTGCAGTTGTCACTTTTAATATATATCAATGTTTATAAAATTGCACTGATTATTAGTTAAAGTTATTTTGGATGACTGATAAAATAATGTATGTTTTCTCTAAATGTTTATTTCCGCCAAAATCCTAATAAACGTTCTTGGCCCCAAGCGAATTGTAATATTTTTGTAATTAACATATATCATGTAATCTATCCAGATAGGTTATCATTAGAAAGACCCAGGAACAATTTATCTTGGTTCCTCGTAACTAATCTGTTGTTTAAATTGATCGAGATTATCAATTGTAACTTGGGACTTACCGCGAGAAAAAAACACTGTGTCAATATACGTCACAACAAATCAAACACCCTCGCCAACATATGGTCGCCTCTCTCATGATCAAGGGGGGGCTGGAGGGGGGGGGGAGGAACCATCAGTTAGTGCTTTTATGCTTTTAACTTGGTTTATCTCTAATAAAATAACATTGGTTGTTTCCGAGGTATAAAAACAACAACACGAGAAACGGGAGTAATTTCAATGTGATGACTTAGTGAGAGAGAAGAAGGTTCGATGTGGCATTTACTGATAACTTCGATAAAATAAAATACTACTCAATGGAAGAACCAATTAAGTCTTAACTCTTAACGATCCTGTTATATTTTGTCCTGTCACCCTTTTTATTTCACATATCTATTTATAATATACATATAACTATGATTGTTTCTATTATTTGACATATTTTATTAATAATATCACCATAGATATTTTTTTATTAGCACTGCGTCTTACTACCCGTTCAGGTTATACGCACTAACGCTAATGTGTAACGCTAGGGTGATTGTGAGATGAAATGGAGTACCTACAGTTTAACGTTGAATCCGAACCACGGTGGAGGCCTGGCATTCCACACATTCACAAGATGTCTCTTCAGAGGTGAAGGAAGGGTTTGGTAATCAGATAAATCTGTGCCGGGACCGAGAGTTGAACCCTGGACCCCAGCATAGAAGTCTGACACCTTACCCCTAGACCATCAGGTCACCGATAATTAATTAAAAAATAATAAAATGCATCTTAATTGGTAAAAGAACATAATAATGAAAAACTCCTCACTATTGGGATTGTTAGTCGCTATTTGATTCACAATTGTTTGTGCACACAACATGTTGTTTTTAGTTTTAGTATATTCTATAATATTGGTTTACAGATACATAATCACAAGCAGTTTTGCCACTAATGTCCCAACAACAATAAAACTCCTGCTATTTTAAGGGTGTTTGAATATTCTTACCTATTAAGTACAATAATAGATGACAAACTGTTAACAAACAAAACATAAAACTAGCTTGGATGGGTGCATAAGAGAATAGTACAAACTACATGAAGGTTGAATTCATTCAGATCAAAATTAGTGGATTAAAGCTATAAAAGATAGATGTGTGGGCTCAATTAACCCTAGCCCCCCATCCTTCACCCCCGTCCCCACCCACTCACACTTAAGACTAAAGGGTTAAGGTGGGATTAAAGTTATCACGAGATAATGCCAATATTTTTGCAGTTTATATAGCAACATATTTTTGGGCCAAAATAATAATATATCATTATTTATATTAAGATACATTATATATTAATTATAAATTACTTATATGATATATATTCTTTTAGTTTAATCGTTTACTCATGGTTAACTCAGAAATTCTTAAATATTTGTTACAGACCTCGCTAAATTTAACCAATACTTTTTTCTCGCCATTTAAAAAAAGTCATGGCCAAATGCAACTATGCCCATGGTAAAATAGTCAAGAACGGTCGATAGTTAATTAAATTTGCCTAGAAGTATTACCTTGGTTGATTACGCTATTTCCCTATCTTATTTATTGGCTATACTAAGCAGAGTATGCTTGCAACCTTCCAGTGCGAAGCGAACCGGCCATGGGTTATTCCACCGACCTGTGATAAATGTTTCATAAACCGTTGTCCCACTGATTATTTTTTTTAGTTTCAGTATCAACCTCCATCCCTTTCCCCCCCGTGCTTCTCTTGCCCCTTGATGGCTATGCAATGTGAATAAGTGATTACTGATTACATCATATCTGTGGTGTAGCAATAACAGCTCCATCCATCATATCACCGCTGTCGATGTTTGTCGAGCCATCGAAACGACCACCTGACTCAAAGTGTTCTTCCGACCAAGAACTCACCCCACGTCCCTCTTGGAGAGTGCCATAGTTACAACTTTAGTCAAGGACCCGGTCTGAACTCAAATTTGCACAGTATTACATTATTATATTTCTACTGTTTCAAATAGAGCAAGAATTAAGTGGATTAAAGCCATCATAGAGTACGTAAAAGTTTATATTTTCATATTTTTTTTTTGACATTATTAGCACTGGCGTCACCCCCTTCTGATTATTGAGGGACGGGATGGGAGATATATATCTTCCCTTAACTTCCCAACCCTCTTGTTCTCAATGTATTATTTTTACCTAAGCGCCCTTCATTCCCCCACCCTCTCAATTTATCTACCTTTAGATACTTTAGGATATTGCAATAAACATAATTTACGTCAGCTGTGTTGCAAATAGGATTAAAATCATCACATTGAACTCTTTGAAAGACGAGTGTCCACAATGTATTTATTCAGTTAAAGTATTGTAGGCCTATATATTTTCACCTCTGCTTTAATGACATTCAATATGTAGACCTAGTTTATGTAATGAAATATTGTCCTAGCCGACCTTGATTTAGAAACAGGAACGTCTATAGTTTTCATTTAGTCACAGATTCGTCCAAAAACGCCCTCCTCCCGTTCCTGTTTGATATGAAAATCTTTGCCACTTTGTCCAGGTCAAATAATATCTAGTATGGACTGGTGGACCTAACACAACGCTAAGTGGTCAAGCGAGTATGGTCTAGTTGTCCTAGCACAACGCTACGTGGTCAAGCGAGTATGGACTGGTGGACCTAACACAGCGCTAAGTGGTCAAGCTAGTATGGACTGGTGGGCTTAACACAATGCTAAGTGGTCAAGCGAGTATGGACTGGTGGACCTAGCACAGCGCTAAGTGGTCAAGCTAGTATGGACTGGTGGACCTAGCACAGCGCTAAGTGGTCAAGCGAGTATGGACTGGTGGACCTAGCACAACGCTATGTGGTCAAGTCGTGTCTGTGTCATTGTTACCCGCATGTATGACTTCAGTTGTAAATGTAGCCTATGCCTCTGTTCCCCATTTGGCCAAAGGAATTCCCACAGTTAGAGCCCCGTAAAAATTATGTTATTTTTAGTTAAATCTCACTTTTTGATGTTATTTCATGTTTAATCAAAATTACATGTTATCCGAGGTGTTTAAGATTTATTTACATAGTGAGACAATGTATACAAAATTAAAATGTATTATTAAAACCTTATATATTTGCTTGAAAATTCTTTGTCAAGTTTTTTTTGCATATTTCACAATTTTATAACCTAAAGTTAGCTTGCACTACAGCAAAATACTAATCAAATTACAGTATGGTCAAAATTTATGCCTAATTTCTTCTTAATTTTGTGTTTATTTAAAGATATTTTTTTTGTTGTGAAAGCGGTGTTATTTCGTTCTATATGAGAATTTCATGTAATAAGACAATTTCGTTTTATTTCGCTTTTCAAAATCATTGTAAATCATATCTAAAAACTATCAAAGGAAAAAGTGATTGGTTCTATCTTTGAATGTCACTTTTCACTTTATCGCGTGTCACCATTTTTACGGGGCTCTACCCTTAGGCCATGACGCCGGTGATTTGTTTTGGTCTAAATGGGACCGTGTGTCATCTGGATTTAAAAAAAATCCACATAATCTGGAAAACCATAGGAAAAATGTATTAAAACAATATAATATATTATTACTACCACTCACAATTTATTTTCCCAGTAACAAATTATAAAACACTTGAAACATGTTATAAACTACTACGCTTGGAAATCACCGACCACGGAATACTTTTGTTGACAAAACAGTTTTATCTCCGACCAAGTTACAGCATACTGTACCGTACTGCGTATTAAATACAGTCCTAAGCCACTGGTCTCAGTACAGCATTGTATTCACCCTGCGACTATAATATCGTAATTAATTAATGTATTTGAAAAGAGCTTTATTTTTTAAATAATCAACTATTTGTCTCAGAACATTTATTTTCACAAATTAAATTAATATGAAATCTCAGTCTGAATGAACTGGAAATCCGAATCAATTAGGGCAGGGTAGACGAGGTTCCACTGTGTTTGAATTCCTTATGAGCATTAAACTAAACAAGACGTCAAATGTTGATATTCCATCTTATATCTGATATTTAACTGTTATAAAACGACATGTGACATTTATTATATTTTTGTACAAATCAGGTTATGGATTTCTCTTATTGAATTGAAATCGTGAACTTTTTTTTATATATCATTATGGATCTTAAAGTTGAAAGTCCCGAAAACGTAAAGCATATCTGAATGTATTCTATATGTTTAATTAGTTGCAACATTTCAAATGATATTATCTCAAAAGAATTCGGGTATAGGATATCTGTTCACTGGACTTTTTGATCTGGAATACGACTAAGAATATATATGCTCGTGAATTCTTGATACGTCTCTATCCCTCTGTATACGCAGGGCAAATTCTGATTAGTGGTGATTTCATTTCTACATCTTTAAGCTTTATAACCATCACAAAAGAAAGATAAAATGAAATTTATTGACCGTATAAAGCTTTCTTTTCTGAAAAAAGAATTTCTAAAGGGAAAAATATTAAATTGTAATATGACTTTTAACTGCGGTAATATTCAGGCTACCTACGCTATCATTTCAGTCCCGTTCCAACACAGGGACTTCTAAACTAATCCTACGGGAGTTATATATATTTTTTCCCCAAGAAAAAAATAATAATAATAGGGAGAAAGGAAAGAGAAAAAGTTAAAAAGTATGAGAAAAGAATTACAATTTTAGTTGGTGAGAACGGTACAGAACTAAAGAAGATGGCAGCACTAGGGAACTTAAGGGGGAGGGGAGGGAGGTAAAGGAAGCGCATCGCGGAAGGAAAAAAGAGATCTCAATAAATGAAGAGTTATGGTTCACATTTTCACACCACCAAGAGTGGTTAGGGTTTGGGAGACCTCAGCTGCTTTCCGCTCGTTTGGAAGTCCTTTTACTTGAAAATCCGACCGCTAAGAAAATAGCCTCACCACCATGGTTGATATGAATACAATGTTCAGCCCCCACCCTCAACCCCCCATCCCTTCACACTCCCACAACCAATATACGGGAATATCTGAGTAGGTAAAAGTGCTTTAAAGTACTTTGTAAAGTTAGGGGTGAGTCGTAGGAGATTCCGGGTCGTATGGACGCTAACTCACCACTACCAACTGTAGCGATATAAAGAATGGAGAGGGGGTATTGCACTACTACCAATCCTCCTCTCCCTTCTTTGCAGAAACTAATGAGAAAATGCTTTTAAGAAAAGGGCTAAACTAATGGAGACATCGGTAATGTGTTTTTCACCTCCCTCCGACCATACTTCTTTCTTGTCCATTTGAATATAGGGAATATTATATTCCAAGCATCTTTCTAACTTTTTTTTTTGCTTGATGGAGTATTTCCCTCTGACTTACAAGCAAGGTGTTCTTTTATTTATAAAGACTTACTCATTAAGGGAAGAAAGAGGGTTGTTATTAAGGAGTGCTGACGAAGAATACTTTTTTTTTCGCACTAAGAAGATCGGGTTTCCAACTCTTGGGAAAGGGTCTTTCTCGTTTCAAGTGTTGACATTAATGGAGCACCTAACCAATTTTAAACTTCTTTGACAAGTAGTGTAACAGAACTTCAACGATAAAGCATGTATCCTATTACAATAATTTGGAGTCTTATTTTGAATTGTTTTTGCTATAATACATTCTTTCTTATATTTACATAATATCAACTTAGATCAATTATTTAAAAATACTATTTTTTAATCAAAGAAAAAATATGTAACTATAGGTAGACCAAATTCTATATCTATCCAATACTAATATTAAATTTTATTTAGCATCTTGAATCCAAATTTTAATTTTTAAATATGTACAAGTTTATTTGAGGTGAATATTTTTATTATCTAATAAAAAAAGGTCACTTACAATACTGCTATTTTGTTTGTTATGTCTCTTACGTAATGGTGTTGTGAAAATTGCACCCGGGAAAACTGTACCTTCCTAGGGAAAAGGGAAAATTGCGCCCTCGTATGAATTATCAAACTAATAGGTGGGAAAATTGTGCCCATATGACCTTGTATGTCTCACCTAAATAATTTTAACAAGGTCGTGTGGACGCACTTTTCTCAATTTCCTCATGACCTTACCATTTTCACCGGCGTAGATGGGTTCATCGTATCCTTTTGTTTAGGAGGGGGGTATTTCAAATCAAACTAATCACACATCATGAGATCTTGAGGAAGTCAAAGTACATCGATTCATCACACCTGTATCTTTGCCTGTTAGTTAGGTTAGGCGAGGTGAGGTTAGGTTGTTCAAGGAAATAAAGATTAGTGTGGATCTGTAAGCATTTGATGTGAACGTATAAATTGAAGTTACAAAACTAATTATTATTATTATTTAGCACCACGTCTTACTACCCGTTCGCGTTATACGCTTTAAGTACTAACTATGCTAATTGATTAGAGATTGGGAAGGTTGAATTAGAGGAAGTGAACCCGCATTTGCATAGAGGGAGAGTGGAAAACCATTTAGGAAACCCCCCCCAGTTCACCCGACCGAGATTCGAACCTCGATCTCCCCGTCCTCAGCAGTCGAGCTCAACACGACTAGCGCGTTAGCCAACTACGCCACCGAGGCGGGTATGTAATTATTCATGACCTTTTACTCCATTTTTTGAATCTAGGCTAGACTCTTCAAATACTTTGTTAGGTCCTTGGGCGTACTTATTTTGTACAGTGTGTGTGGTGCACTTTTTTCAACTAATGGTGTGATGATTGATAGGAGGGGGCAATTTTCCCCTTTTTTTCTGAGAAGGGACAGTTTTTCTGGGCGCAATTTTCCTTTATCCTTCATAATAAACAACAAAGATAACATTTCTTTAGTAAATAATCTATATTAATATAATTTTGTATTTTTTTGTGATTTTTTACCCTCCTAAAAATATGTTTATTCCTATTACTAATTAAATAAAATTGTTATTTCAAGTCCGGGTTCTCATAATTGTATTCTAAATGTTTTTTTGAGATTTTTTACTAATCTCAAATTTCTTGAAAAACATAGGACGTTAGAATCCCTCGAATCCTATCTCTAAAAAAAATATTGGAAGTTCCTTAAAATCCAAATAAATAAACTTACTAATCTAACAAAATGCCAATAAGAAATTATCTAGCTCTTTCTAAACAGTTTCTTATGCACTATAAAAATATTAGTGTGATAACATTGTTTTGTGTATGTCACCATACCCCTCCTCCCATTATCACACACATTAACACTTTTTAATTAACCAATTAATCTTGAATATAATTTTAACAGCCATAACCAGATATTCTAGGACACGTCCGGGTTTGGATTTTGATCCTCCTTCAGCCCTTAATGAAGGGTTTGAGTGTGTCGAACATTTATTTTAAATCAGTTTCAGCCTGTTTAGTTGGTTACTTGAATCTATTCGTAATGACAAGACTAAATTTAGAAGACGTAATTAATATCACTCTACCTTTAAGAACATTTTTCTTCCTAGAAGCAGAGCAGATAAAATTAAAAACTTCTTTCTTTTTCTTTTCTTTTTTTATAAGAGAAGAAATAATATGTTTAACAAACAACTTCAAACAACACAGTTGTCTTTCAGATCCTAGAAAGAGAGAGAGAGAGAGAGAAATCCTCTTTATCAACGACTCCCAACCTATTCAAGTAGACCTTAGAGTAACAACCGTGAAAAGAAAGAAACTAATTTACCTCTGTCAGCTAATTAAGAAAATCCTTTTGTTACGTCACCTAGGGTAGAAAGGGTGTGAGGAGACGAAAGGGAGGAGTTATCTTTAATAGATGAAGCTGTTGAGAGATTTTTATTTTGACAAAACAAGAGGTGCTATGCGGCCAGCCGAAAAACATTGCACGGCTATTTCTGTGAAATGGACGAAATATGGAAATAGGGAGAAAGGTGTGGAGGCAAGGTTAAGGGGGTAGGACAGGGTGTAGGGGGGGCACTAAGCAAATATGTATTTCATTGAATAAAAAGTAAATCGGTCTCAACTGGTATCAAGATTGTCTAAATTTTACTTTAGGTAATGAACCAGCCACTTTGTTTTTTTGCTTCGAGTCCCGTCTAAATATAAGAAGAATATGGAAAGTGCATAGTAGGGAGAAACCTCTTATCAAAAGAATGCCAGGCCTCCACCGTGGTTCGGATTCCACGTTAAACTGTAGGTCCTCCATTTCATCTCACAATCACCCTACCATTACACATTAGCGTAAGTGCGTATAGCCCGAACGGGTAGTAAGACGCGGCGCTAATAATAATAATAATAATAATAATAATCTTATCAAAAGAGCATGAATATATGGACCAAAGGCGCACAGGTAAAAACAAACTGCATAATATGGTAACATAAAAAACATTTTATTGTAAACAACCCCCTTACTATTTATAATAATTACAATAAAAGAATAATAAAGGTATAGAGAACAGCCTCCTTACTCTTTACAATAATTTGGCTAGGTGTAGCCACATGCGTCTCGGAAACTATAAACGATGGTGCGCTTTTAATGCACCTACCTTGTGAGCTTATGATAGAATCCAAAGCAGGTAACACGAATTCACCTGTGTGCTTTCAGTACGTAGCACTAAACATTTTAGTCTTCACGGGGTGTACGGTATAATGCATCCAAAGCTGTGATTGCGTATTAGGTTTATTATAATTGATGACAAGTTTGATATATCTACACATTGAGCGCTCTCAGCACTGGAAGCAACGTGGTCTAAGGCGTTTAAAAATTAATACACTTGGTCACCGTAGATAGGGAGACAGAAGCTCTGAGTCTTCAGCGAGTGATCAACGCAAATTCAGGTTCACTTCCTTTAAAATACCCTTCGCATCACCATGATTAATAATCATAGCCACATGTGGAATGGTTTTACTTCGTGGGTGGGTTGTAGCCCCAGTCGGGTGGATTGAGGATTTTCTTTTAATGAATTTACACCTACCCTTCATGCAAATGATAGTAAATATTAATTTTTATTACCCGCTTTGGTGGACCCATGGTCTAAGGCGTAACTCTCACAAAATACTATTCTGCCATTGATGGGAGATCGAGGTTTTATTCTCATTCGGGTTTATTGAGGGTAGTTTTCCTAAATGGTTTTCCACTATTTCATCACGTAAATGCGAGTACAATTCCTTTAAACTCAATCTTCCTCAGCCCTAAATCACTATTTTTATTAGTACATATGCATATAGCCCGAGGGGTAGTAAGACTTAAAAAAAAGAAGTTAATTTTGCCGTTCCTATCCCGTCTGTAAATATATGCGGTGCACAAAAATAATCATATTATTAATGTTGTTTAAAATAAAGATGTGCGCCTGACACAATCCTTAGCTAGCAGCCTGGTAACGCTACTGTGTGGCGGGTCGGAATGGGGAAGGTTCATCAGGGGAGTTTGTCCTCTCACGGTATTGGCTACATGGCGACGCGACGGCCCGACGTGGGGATGCCACATTACTTTACAGACAGACAGTCACGTGTCGTACAGTAAACTCTACCGTACCCAAATACCAGTTCTTTTTTTCTTTTCTTTTTTTTGAAATTATGCTATTTTCCCATTTAAATACTATTTTTGGTTCAAATCAATTGTCTTAGATATACTATCAGTTTATGTTGGTTGTTTTGTCTATGGATGCAATCTTGGCCTGGGCTTTTCACTCGGTTCTAAAAAACAACAACACTTAAATGTGTTTATAGATGCATGGATTATCACTCATCATATGTGGGCTTAAGAGCCATTTAAGAATTACAAACCACACGCGCTTGACTTTTTTAGTTAAGTTTAGCTTTCAGCTGGCTTTAATTTGAATCGCGAGTACAAGGCTCGAATTCTGGCCGTATAAATTGGAGGTGGCTTTCTCTACCCATACTTTCAATTCCAATTATTAGGCCAAATTTCATTAGATCTTTGAACAGTGGTTCTTTTTTTTTTTTAGCACAACGTCCTACCCGTTCACGTAAAACGCTTATGTACTAACTACAATAATATGTTAGGGATTAATAAGTTTTAATTTAGAGCAAGTATACCCCCATTTGTGTGGAAGGAGAGTGGAAAACAATTTTGGAAAATCACCCTCAGTACACCCGACTGGGATCTAACTCCTTCTTTCTGTCTTCGGCAGTCTAGTCTATTGTTAAAGTATTGCCTTAGACCATGCGCTCACCGAAGCGGGTAGTAATAGCTAACAATATCCCTAGATACCTACACTAATAGATAAGGAAGGTATAAATAATATAGAGGAAGTTATTTAGTAAAAACCATCTATAGACACCCATCCGAGTTTTGAAACCTGAACTACTCATCACCAGAAAACCAAACGATACCCTACTAATGCCTTCAATTATACGTCTATCGAATATCCACCTTAATATTTTGTTAAGAAGAAACTTTTATATATATGTATATAATATCTTACTTGATTTTGTGGTGTTTTATAAGTAGTATTGGCAATATTAAAGGTGGTAGCTGCCAACCCCATGACGTGACGTATGAACACAGTATTTTAAAATAGTATTTTTTCTGTCATAAAACTCAACTAAAGCTACATCATATGATTTCTCTTACCGTGGGCTCATAACTGTACACGTGCTTGCTCATTTTAAGATCTGATTAGTGCTCGTCTTGTTCTTAAAATAGATTTCAATCAGAGTAGAGACGAGGAGGCAATGAACCTTTGTAAGCAATCTACTCCATCTTCCATTCCAACAAGACCTACCCCTCCTTACTTACGGCCGCTTTAATACGCTCAGTAGGATCTCAACATTAGCATATATATGTTTTTCATTTAGTATGACATTTGCTTGTGTTAGCAGAATGGGTTGGTTTAGCACCGTGTCTTACTACTCGTTCTCGTTATACGCTTATATACTAATTACACTAATAGTTTTTTAAAGAAAATGGAGAGGATTTATTTAGAGGAGGTGTACATACATTTGCGTGGAGGGGTAGTATAAACAATTTTGAAGAAACCACCCTCAGTGCACCCTACTGAGATTGTAATTTCGATCACCCCGTCATCGGCAGTACTGTGAGAATAGCGCCTTTGACCATGCGGCCATCGAAGCGGGTTGTGAGGTGTTAAACGTAGTTTTGTGGAAGTCGGTAATTAGGATGACAGTAATAAAAAAGATAACTAGACTTGTATAGTTTAATGAAACAGTTTGAATGATTGATTGATTCAATTACTCACTATCATATACAGTATTAGTCAAATTGTAAAGTGCTTTACATTTTGTTGAAACCTTGTGGTGTTGAAATTTCAAGACCGATTTGTAATTAATAACATGCAATTTTATTTTTCTCACTGCATCATAGCAACTGACGATAAATTTTATATTAATGTGCTAACCACTAGTCTGTAAGATTGTAGGCTCTATGTATATACACATACGCCGTCTCTACTGTAAGAGAGGTTATATGTGACAATTAGGAAAAACTGCCATCTATTCCTTCTCCAAACCGTATGATCTGATAAACTATATGTTGAGCTGTCATTTTTGGCAGTCAAAACATTCACAACAAACAATTTGTTTCCAATAATGTTTTCCTTTTAAGCGTTTTTACATTATTTAAAAATAAACATTATGAAAATAACCATTTGGATGTTTATTTTTATAGGAAGTGTTTTTTTTTTGTGGTGGAGGGAGAGTGAAACACCATCCAGGAAAGGCCACCCTAAATACCCCCACTGTGATTCAAACCCTGATCTCTCTTTCATGGGGAGTGACGTCTTAAACCATTTGGCCATTAATTCGGGGTTGTTTGAAATCTACTATATTTATCTAAGTTAAGGTGGAGGTTGTATTCGATTCTTAACCTATCCAGAAATATATCTCTATTTTGTTTGGATCGTTTATTACGAGTTTTTCTTTAATATGTTTCGCGTGAAAATAATTAATCTAATTACAGGGACTAGTTTTTCTATAAACTTTTAACAAATAATACTCTTTCTTTGGAAAACATATATCTTATCACATATATAACCTTAAAAGACAACCTTTTTAATAATAATCAGCGTTAAGGTGCTATTCGCGGGTATGGAAGCTAGGGCAGGTATTTTTGAAATTTTTATATAATGAAAATACTTTTTGACTGGAATACATAATATTTCTCCACATTTAAACTAACTTTTGATACAGAGTTTTCTAAATATATTTTTGAATATTTATCATGGGAACAGTGGAATTTTACCAGAAACATTTCTTGAATCAAGCGTAACAACTATGCAATGCCCATTAAAGTTTTCAAAAACGGTTTAGAGGAATAAGTGTACAAAAATAGGGATGGGTTGAATCCTATATTTCTCGAATCTGAATCTTAAATTTTATTCCAAATCTCGAATCCAAATCAGAATCCTATAGTGTTTAAAAATATACATTTTAAGTTAATGTGAAAATATATTCAAAATGTAATTTTGAAAAGAAATGTTTAAGGCTTAGAGCCATTGACAAATGCTATTTTGTTCGTCATGTATATTAAGTTATAAACACCAAAGAAAACAAATTTTTAGTAAATTAATTAATATATGTACAATTTTATCCTTTTTTAGATCTTGTTAATCTCCCAACTACACAATAATTACCTAATTTTTTTTTATCTCAAGTCGTGGTCATCATAATATTGTACTCTCGATNTACTTTTTTTTTTTTTTTTTTTAGATTTCGATGAATCTTGAATATCTCGTTTACCATCGGATTCGAGCGTTCCATCTCTAATAAAAATTGAAGTAAATGTATCTAATATGGTAATGTTTTAGTTATTTTGCTCCAAAAATATATTTTGTCAAAAAAATGAAATAAAAAACCTTATCTTACGTTTCATTCTATTCCACCTTAAAGCGCTTACTTCAAACTTTTTTTATAAACTCTAGTTCTAGTTTAAGAAATTTAACCAGAGAATAGAACTCAAGTAAAATCCTTAAAGCTAGCTTATTAGACTATTTAGTCAAATTATATAAAGAGATACAATGAAATAAAACAATAATAATACGGTGTATCTGGGATACATCAATTTATAACTAAGTTTTTCAAAAGATTGGCAAGTACCAATGTACCGCTGCCCAGGGGACATCCTTTTCGTGGAGGCTCTTTCCATGTTCCGATGAGTTGGGATGATGGTGCTAGTTAATATGACGAGCTAGTGAAGCTCTTAATCGAACTTAAACCTAATTAACCATACCCTATTAACCTTGGGAATGATTCCTCTTTAAAGAAAAATCCCCCGGCACCAGCCGGGAATCGAACTCGGGACTTCTATGTCAGCAGCCAGGGATTATTATCACAATACCCCTAGGATGGTTAAACCTAACATGTAATAGCAAGACGTGTGATAAAAACATAAACTTAATAAAAAAATAATTTCTTTCAGGAAAGCGATTGAAATATCAATCAAATCGAAATCAATAATATGTCAGAACTAATTTAATAAAACAGTTGTTTACGATGCCGTGATTGTTGAACATGTCTTCCTCGTCGGATCAAAACTCAACGGGGGATTCCCCTCTACCCCCTTCTATTCACAATTGAAGAAGGGAGAAAAAAAAATAGTGAGAAGCATCTGCAGTGTTGAGCAGCCCCTCCGACTCGATGAAATATGAGTGTTATTGTAGAGAGAAGAATAGTAGGAATGATACGCCTGTTACATGGAGTTGATTTATAAAATGATCTCTCACAAGGAAAGAAGAAAGGAAGATGAGATGTTGCGAGTAGCGTTGTTGCTGTCTGAGATGCTGCGAAAGATCATCAGTCAGTCCAGATATCATAACCCCCACCCCCTCTTAACCCACCATAGTCGTGCGTCTACTGCCGCTGTAAGGACAACAAGTGGATGTTCTAGGCCACAATTCACGGTGTCTTTTTTCCACGGTCGGGGATGATTGGCAAAACCAAAAGTGCACACCCATTTTTGCGTCTTTTTTTGCTCTAGAACCACAGTTTTCAATAAAAAGCATATTTCTGCTTATCTAATCGGGACGATTTTCGATTGGGTTCTACTCTGATAATAGACAAAGTGAGTACAAAATTATTTGGACGATTGAACATGGCAAAACTATTTAACTTTTTTTTTCACGCCAAGACGACGTTATATTGGATGTAAAATTTTGAATAATATACAGGTAGATATTAGAATAGTCTCTTGGTCTGGTGGTTAGCCTTATTGGCTACTAATCTAGAAATCCGGGTTCGATTTCCTGCAGTATTATTTATTTTTCCTGAAGGAGAATTTTTGTTCCTATGGTCTGGTTAAAAGGCCTGAGCTAGGTTTAATACTTCTATTGGTACCACATAGTCATCATTATTACTAGCACATCATCTCAAAAGTGTGGACTTTAATACCAAATCAATCATTGTTACATGATAGTGCAGCTTAACTAATACTTTATTTAGAGAACAATTTCAAACAAACGATTTACAGATGTTTAATAGTAATAAACTGAAACAAATAAAAGAAAGGGGTTTACTTTTGAGTTCTAAAAAAATATAATCCAATTTGAACAACAGGGTGATCGTGCTATCTTGTTCAACTCTAGTTGCCATATGACTGCTAGAATTCTTCTCTTTATATAGTGTGGTGCTGCAACTAACCGGTCACTCTATAAACTAAAGCTATCAACTTGCCCTTGTAACAAATAGACCCAGTATCCCCTACATATCTTTTAAGATCTCGGTATGCTTGTAATTTAGTTGAAAATATATGTTTCGCCCGATACCACAATTCTACATCAATTCACTTCTGGCAAGGATCATCAACGTTTTCCAACATTTGTATTACAAAGCCCTATTCATTTTATAAAATTAAGTGTTGTGGGACTTTAGGCTTGGCTTAGATAAATACAATGAGTGCATTTAAATAATTTTAAAGCAAAAACGTACAAGCAAATAAACTGTGAGCCATGTGATTATACAATCACGTTCTTAGAGTTAGCTTTGACTACTGATGTTTAAATGTCATACCCTTTTTAGAGGTAATACAAAACCTTTTTATAATATAATTTATACTTATAGAACATAAAGAGACATAATAAAAATATTTTTAGGTTTGATTTGAAGAGGTAAATATGTAATGGTAATATAATTTATAAGGATCAATTATATCGTTGTTAAAATGAGGGGAATAACCTTTAAAACCAATACGTAAGTATACTCACCAGTAAATTATCAGCGTGGACGTGGGAAGACAAACCAGACAAACACAAGTGACGATTAAATTACAATTACTTTAAAAAAATATCACAACAAAGCCAAAAAAAGAAAGTTACGTTTAAAAGTATTTGAGATGTAAACTCGTGGTCCCTCAGCCAGCCATTGGCAATGTTAAGTAAAATTAAGGGGGGGAGGGGATGTAGGGTTAGAGGGAGGTTAAGATTGGTAGAGCTAGAAGTAAGTAAGTAAGAAACCTTCTAGTTTAGCTGGGGAATCTCGTTACTTCACCCCCCTCCCTCGCCACCCGTTGAGACAGCATGCAAACCTCATTTCCTAACTGGGGGAGGGTTCATAATTAGCATCGAACATAAGGTCTGATAGCTCAAGATGGAGGGTGGGGGAGGTAGTAATGTATCCGTCTGTCTTACACAACAACATCAACCAAACTACCGTGCTTTTAAACACAAGATTCTCTTCGCCTTCCTCTGTTGAGGGATAGAGAGTGTGACTTTTCATTTGTTCTTTTAACATGAGAATCATTAACGACTTGATTTTTTTTTAATATGAGTAGGGCGTCTTAGAGAAAGTGTACACGCGGTAGCGTATAGAAATGATGGTAAAACCTCATATGAAAAAAAAAAATCCCCTACTATGCGCCGCACCTGGTTGGTAATATATAACTTGACCTCCCATTCAATCGTGGCAATATGAAGTGTGTCTGACTTGGACGCTCAGCAACCGGTAAGGGTTTCAAGACTAGTGCATCAATGTATTTTGCCTTTTTTAAAAGAAGTGTACTAGATAAACGTGGTCAAAAGTAATCATTTAATAGCACACAAAAAAATATTTCTGTCCCGCAAATAATTTAATTGATATATTTTTAAATCTTCCTTTACTTCAAAGCTGAGCTGGGGTTCGGGGTTCAATCTTCGGTCCCGGCAAATATTTATCTGATTACAAAACCCTTCCTTCACCTCTGACAAGACGTGTAATTATCACATCTTGTGAATTTGGGGAATGCCAGGCCTCCACCGTGGTTCGGATTCCACGTTAAGCTGTAGGTCCTCCATTTCATCTCACAATCACCCTAATATTACACATTAGCGTAAGTGCGTATAACCCGAACGGGTAGTAAGACGCGGTGCTGCTAATAATAATAATAATAATAATAATAATAATAATAATAATAATAATAATAATAATTTACTTCAAATAATATTTGTCTGATAAGTACTGCCAGTGAATTAATTCAACAACACTTTTTTAATTGTTAGTATTTGTGTAAAACTACGTTCTATGAAATTGTGTAACCACTTTATATAATAAAAATGTGTCACCTTTATTTGAGAGTATGTAAAATACATTACACATGACGTGTTTTCATATTATATATATAAAATATGTCCAAAAGGGGGTGTTTTTAACAAATATATCGAGAGGGAAGTCAGACGCGCTCAATATGACAAAAGCGTCAACTCAGTCTGATCATCAAAGACTAGTAATTGTTTCCTCCTGAAACTTGGCTTACGAAATTAAATCCGGTTATTAGTTCCAACTCCAAAACTCTGCCAGCACCTCCTACTATATTTAGTCCTACCAACATTGAGGAAATTAATATCCCTAAAGTGACAAAACAAACCTCACGGTGTTCAAAGATATGATTAGTGGATTGTGAATAGTGACTACCTCCTCTAGGTTTGATCTAGAAAGGTGGTTTTGAACCCCCATCCCAATTTAGGCCTACTTGGGGTAGAGAAAGGGGAGGGATAGTGTCAACAGTAGGATTTATAATTCTTTCTTCTGGGAAATTTTGATGTATTTAAAGAGATTATTCTGCCTAATAACATTTGACTAGCCAAAATATCTAAACAATTACACTTAACTATAGTAACAATGTTATAGGTCAAAATGTTTGACTAGTTTGAGGGAGGTAAGTATATGAGAAAAATGCATTTGCCATGGGAACGTGTTAATCCAATTATTGACCTGGATTTGAACCTTAACCTCGTCACGAGAAAACCAGATTTAAAGTCTCTTATATTCAATCCACGTGATCATTGATGCGTATACGGATTTTTGGTTGAAAAAAAATCTACATAATAGTTACAGAAGGTTAAAGATATTCAAGTAAACTTAACTGAAGAATTAAAACTTACACACTAATTTTACGAAACATTGAAATAAAATTTATCAGAGCAAACTTATAAATAATTATTTTTACATGATTACAATAGTTCTTTTTCAAGTTATCACTAGGTTAATAAATAATAAGCATTTTAGGCCGGTTTTCTTAAATGCCTTTTGATTTCGTGAGCTTACTAAATCTAGTGACATAATGCTCCCGTTGGTAACACTGCTTCATTTCAAGCCTTCTTGTTCCCCAGCGACATGGAACAGCGGACAAACCTTCAATAATATTAATATTAATATCAGCATCAATTCACATCTCCCGTCCCAGAATTTAATAAATACAACTCCTCATTCTCCGTAGACTGTGACTTATGATCACCGCCAGAGGAACGAGAGGAACTTGAATTAATTGATTGAGTCTTAATTAGCTCTTCAAGTACTAATTAAAATGTAATTAAAGTTGGAAAATTGGAAATGTTTTCGAGTTGTAAACTCTTCTCCCCTTACCTCCGGCCCACCTCTTTGACTTTAACCCTTTTTTTTTTTTTGCCGTCCTTACTTTCCCAAACCACTCGTTCACCAATCCAAAACAAGTGAAAAAGCCCCCTTACGTCTGTTCTGACGTCAGCCTGGGATGTTTCGTTAAAATGATTAGTGATAATATAACAAAGCGTTTCTGCAAAAGAATACAATTAAATATAGAGCTGTACAATGTTTTATTATTAAATCAAACACGCATCTCCCAAAATCTGGATTAATATGGCTGACCAGAAGGTCACGTGGCCAATAGAATGCATAATATAAATTTACTAAAATAAAAAATATAACTGATAAATGCTTATCAATCCAAATATCAAATGTGTTTATACAATTTGGTGAAGTTAAGGTGTGACAATTTATCTTACCCACGTGTCACACTTAACCAGGTTACAGTAAAAAAAAAAAATTAGCCCCGCGTCTTACTATCCGTTCGGGTTATACGCTAATAGGTTAGGAATTGGGAAGGTTGAATTTAGAGTAAGTGAATCCATTTAGGAAAAGCTGCCCCCAGTTCACCCGACCGAGATTCAAACCTAAATCTCCCCGCCCTCGGCATCCTGACTCCACCGAGGCGGGTGTTACAATATTATTATAGTGTATACATATTATGAATTTTAAAGAAGCATGTTAATATAACATCTTAAAACTTAAACAATTATAAATATCACAAAAACTCTACAAAATTCACAATCATTATGTGAATTTTTTTTTGACATGATTCATTTCAAATTTTTTATCATATTATTTATTAACTTAATGAATCATTCATTCTCCAAAGTTTATTTAAATATACATAACTGCAAACAATTAAATTTAGAAAAACTATACACTCACATGTATCAATTTAAACTCCATGAAAACTCGAGACCAAATCTCAAAGTTAAGTTCTTATAAAAAATAAAAAATATCACCATCACTTATCATCCATTCGGGCTATACACTTATTTACTAATTACGCTAATGGTTTTAGGGATTAGGAAGTTTATATTAAAAGCAAGTGTACCCACATTTACTTGGAGTAGAAAACTATTGAGGTAAAACAACCCTCAACACACCCGAATGAGATTTGAACCACAATCCCCGTCATCAGAAGTCTAGTTTACTGTGAGAGTAGCACCTTAAATGATGCAGCCACCGAAGCGGGTATTCTTTTAAATTCTTATTTTATAAATTTAGATGACTCTTTCCTATTCTATTCTATAGTTAGGTTCGAGCAAGGTTCTACAAATTTTCTCAAAACTGTCCATGAAATAAAATTTTCATAGAATAAAACTTGACCATGTGGTATGAGCCAGAAATAAACTTCTAGTTGGGGTTTGATGGGAAGGGTAAGGCTGGGGTAGAAATAGGGATTATATTCTACAAGCTTTAACAGTTTGTATTTTTGGATGATCCCTAATTGCTTCAAAAAGTTGATCATCAGTAAGATCCACTGATACCTGAGCCTGAATTTCGCCAAACACAGTTAAGGTGGAAAAGGTGGTCCAAAATAAACAACTAATCTTAAGGGTGACCTGGTTGTCTAGGGGTAAGGTGTCGGACTTTTGTGCTGGGGGTCCGGGGTTCAATCCTCGGTCCCGGCACAGATTTATCTGATTGCCAAACCCTTCCTTCACCTATGACAAGACCTGTATTAATCACAACTTGTGAATGTGTGGAGTGCGAGGCCTGCACCGTGGTTCGGATCTCACGTTAAACTGTAGGTCCTCCATTTCATCTCACAATCACCCTACCATAACACATTAGCGTAAGTGCGTATAACCCGAACGGGTAGTAAGACGCGGTGATAATAATAATAATAATAATAATAATAATAATAATAACTAATATTAGTATCATCTCGCCGCTCTGAGTCAGGCATAATGAGGCGCTAGTAAGGTGAGCCCGTTTCTTTGTAAAGAGAGTATAAACACGTAACATAATAATAAATTAAAAATATAGTTCATAAAAGCTTTTGGAAAAACCTGTACCGCACAGGAAATATGGCGGGGTAGGGGTGAGGGGGGAAATTTCAATGTGAAGGCAATAATTATAATTTAGTTTTTTTTAAATCAACATAATATAAAAAAAACTTTCGTAATTTGAGAGATTTGTTTAGAAGTTATGTATCACTTAACATTTAAACCGCAGGCCAGGTTTTCTTTTACATGCCACAATCGACTTTGGACCGACACCTTTACGTCCCCTCCCAAGGAAGCTGTGCTACACGTCTTTATCGCTCAAGAAAAATCCATTAACCTCGGCTAGGTTTGAACCCACGACTATTGGGATTCTGAGGTGAACAATTTACCCTAAGACCACCGATGTCAACCATTTTGAGAATGAGTTTAAAGAATTTTATTTAAAAAATTAATTCCTTCTAATATTTTTTTCTAACGTATTATTAAATATGTTGGAACTTTTTTCTCCAAACGCCATGTCTTGCTACCCGTTCGGGCTTTACGCTTATGTATTAATTACGCTAATATGTTAGGAATGAAGAAGGTTAAATTTCCAGTGTTTGTATCAGCATTTGCGTGAAGGGTGAGCGGAAAACCATTAAGGATAAAACCACACTCGGTACACCTGACTGGGATTAGAACCCCCATGTTACCTGACACAGGAAGTCCAGCCTATTGCTGGAGTGACGACTAAGACCTCGTAGCCACCGAAGCAGGTTTTTGAAATTAAAGCTCATTTTCTCAACAGAGGGCAGTACCAGAAGATATTACTTACTAGCTTAACATCTGACAAACACCGTCAAATCAAACTCTAAAAAAACTACATAGCGTCAGCCAGCAAGCGAAATATACCGACAGAGTATGTTGGCCGTATGTCGGCAAAGTTGGTGCCAACACTTGCTAAAAGATGATGTCGGGCTCGCCCGAATTGCGCCAATTCTCTTAGCTCGGACCCGAATTGCGCCAAGAGCTTAAAAGTGCCCCCCCAGACCGGACCCGAATTGCGCCAATACCCCCCTTCCCAAGACAGGACCCGAATTGCGCCAACTCTGAACATAAACACATATTAATGCTATGTCTGGCGGTAAGAAGGACACAAGTCAAAAAATATAATTTAGTTAACTATATTTGCTCGAAATCAATCACAATGCATAAAGGTTGAAGGTGATGTTGTCTCTTCTCGCACTCCTCCTTTAGGATTCTCATAGCGTCAAT
>CABEEJ010000480.1:159172-190697 GCA_901482245.1 Timema douglasi | reverse complement strand
GGGCGGGGGGGCTATCTTTTCGCGGGCTACTTTGTGACGTACCTACGTAGAGTCAGGGGTGGGGAATACGTAAAATAGGGTGGCGTGAGGGGGATGAGGATTTGAAAAGGATGAAATCTATTGTTGTGGCTGACTGAAATATCTTCGTTTTAATACCTTTCATGGGACATTGCGCAGAGAAGACACCCTTATGAAAATCTGTATAACCTCTTACATTACTTTAGTTTTTCCTCATTTGAAATATTACGCGTAGAGGAAGAGGTAAACGATAAGTTCAAATAAATATTAAAACAGTTTTATTTGTTCATGAACAGCTAATCTAGCGATGTTAAGATATATCTAAATAAAAGTACCTAAATTTAAACTGCCTTTGAAAATTAAAACTAAAACATTTTTTAATCGCCGCTGAATTCAGATACTATTTTATATAATCTCCTAACCATGAAAAACCAAAAGAGGGTAGGGGGGGAATTGATGAAAAAAACAACAATTCTAATATTTTGCTTTGGCGTTTGAGAGAATAATATTAAAAACATTTTCTAATATTGGTTTCCGTTTCATTTCCAACATATTGTATTGGATATTAGAGAAAAAGGCGGCATTTTGATATAAGGCATCGACATAGCAACACAAACGAGCCGACTGAAAGGGTGGATGGTTTTTATTTATTTAATAATTACTACTACAACAACCCCTAAAACGCCCTTGATATTTACAATTAACACACACCACATAGGTTTACGTATTTATAGGGGGGAAGAGGTGGGGGATTGGTAGTTTGTAGGTTAACATTCAGGTTTGATATAAAAAATTACACACACAACATAATCCATTCCATCCATGATGGGGCGCAGGGGGGGAGGGGGTTGACTAAAGCATTCCCCGAACCTTCGCTCATACCCCTTTCAAATATCTGGCGATCTGTCTTTTGTGTATATGGAACAATATAACAGACCATTACATACTCACATACTGAGTGCCTCTCTCGCTCCCACATATAGTGAACACCGGCAAACAGATATAGGTGAGTTTCATAATATGAGCGTCAGACAACATACTAGAGGTACACATACATCCAGTGATCGACCGATTTACAGGGGAAGATCAAACATCATAGCCTAAGGGCTAAATGAAAACATACATGTAGGGTGGGAAGAGTTGGTAGGTATGTAGGGGGGGGGGATATAGCACAACAAAAACTAGAAAAGAACGGAAAGGGGGAAGAGATAGTGATTTCAGTATTCCCATGTTTCGTATTTATTAAATTAATTAACGACACGGCAGCTAGAGGGAAGAGAGGGAGAGAGAGGTAGATTTCGAAGAGGGGTGGTACTGAGGGAGGTGAAAATTTCGCTGCCAAGAAAATAAGGGTTAGGAGTTAGGTTTAGATGTTTACGTCACGATTGTAATTAATCATACAAGCACATTAGTTCAAACTTTTTTTTTTATTGTGTGTGCAAATGTGTGTTTCTCTCTCTTTCTAACAGTAGTGTTGATATTGTAAGGGTTGGCAAATTAATATGGAGTTGTATTAAGAAAGGCTAGAGGCATCAACGGAGGGTTACAAAGGAAGAGGACGAATTTGTGCGTACTCATTCCCCGTTAATTTGTAAGTCTATTATATTGTGTTTTAAGAAACTATTTCTAAAGTCAACTTAAGTTGTATAGTAGACCTAAGATGTGAGGACTTTCGAATCTCTGTTGGGTATACTGAGGGTGTTTTTTCCAAAATGGTTCCCCACTCTTCTTCCACGAAAATGAGGTTGATTACCTAAAAAATGCTTCCTTTCTCATCCTTAGCCAGTTAGAGTAGTTATCATATATTATTATGATTATTATTATTACCATCGCGTCTTACTACCCGTTCGGATTATACGCACTTACGCTAATGTGTAATGGTAGTGTGATTGTGAGATGAAATGCAAGGACCTACAGTTTAACGTGGAATCCGAACCACGGTGGAGGCCTGGCATTCCCCACATTCACAAGATGTCTTGTCTATCATATATTCGTATAACCGGAACAGGTATTGAAACACGGTGCTAAAAAATAGCCACGTGAAAATATATTGTGTTTACTAAACATGTAAGTACTGAGCATTTATTATAAATATGTTTTACACTTCTTATTTAGCTTTAAGTTTGTTATCAATAATATATATTTAATTTTACATAGTTTGTATCACCCCTCCTTCTCAGTTTTTTTGAAAAATTGTTTTCGGATGATCAGGAATTTCGGACTACCGGGTTTCAGTCTGATGGGGTTTTACGGTGGGTTTTTTTTCTAATTTGAAAGAAGTGCAAAAGTTATCACCGCAGTTTTTATTTATTTTTTGCTTGGGAATGATTTTTTTTCTTTCTGAATTCCATTAGAGATCAGGGCGTACATGATGTCAAAAAAGGGAGTTGAACTCATGGAGGGCGGGGATTGGGGTGGGGTTTGGGCGGAGGAAGGTGAAAGAAGATTGTATCTTTCCTAAAGGGCGACACAGCTGTTGATCCACACAGCCCACGAGATTTTAATTCACTTACGAAGGTACAGACGCTTTCGCAACGTCACAGAAAAAAAGGGGGCCATCTTTTTGTTAGGAAAAATAAAAAATATGCTACCGAACTTACTAGCCTTTTTAAGATAAAATGTAATCGAGTATAAAGGGCCTGACATAAAACATATATATGTAAGATTACTAGCCTGGAATATTGATATCTCAACACATGTGAAACGTATTTCATCTTAGATAAATTTACTCCAGTGAAAAACGTTTGGTTGAATGAATAAACAGTAATGGTTAGCTATACAGTATTTAACGTGCACCTTCTAAATATTGTATTGAATTAGCCTGAGATTTACAAACTAGCCTAACCTAGGACAACATATTAATGTTAAGAAATTAAATCTGAGACCAGCCTCTGTGGCGTATCTAGCTAACGCGCTAGTTTCGTGTTGAGCTAGACTGATGAAGACAGGGAGATCGAGGTTCGAATCTAGGTCTGGTGAACTAAGGGTGTTTTTTTTTCTAAATCATTTTCCACTCTCCCTCTACGCAAATGTGTGTTCACTTCTTCTAAATTCAAACTTACCCGTTCCCCATTACCCATTAGCGTGGTAGCATTTAAGCGTATAACCGAAAGGTTAGTAATACGGGGTGTTAAATAGTAATAATAAATTAATCAGAGCACAGTCATAATTAGATAGAACCTTATTTGTCAGTTATAAAAGGTATTAAAGCAGTTGACATATATTAAAACATTAAGTCATCTATCTTCTTCTATATTACCCGCCTCGGTGGCGTAGTTGGCTAACGCGCTTGTCGTGTTGAGCTCGACTGCCGAGGACGGGGAGATCGAGGCTCGAATCTTTAATTCAACCTTCCCAATTTCTAATCCATTAGAGTAAATAGTACTTAAAGCGTATAACCCGAACGGGTAGTAAGACGCGGTGCTAAATATTATTATTATTCTATATTAATAAAACGAAGAGTTTGTTTGTCTGGCATGAGGATCGCACGATATCTACCGCAAACAAAGGTGTGCAACTGTAAAAATTGAGCATGAACCTTGGGACCCAAATTTTAAATTTTTTCATTATATTTTTTTTAGTTAACTAAAAACCAGGTCAGAAGTAAAGCAATAGTTAAACCTTCTTTTTTTTATCTCGGGTGACGTTTTGTCATATTTTATGAATACTGAACTATAAATAATATGGTAAAATATTAATCAGTTTTGACCGCGAAATAAAGATCATATTTAATAAAAGTTTCTTCCTACCAAAATCCTACTGTAGTTTTTATTATCACCGCGTCTTACTACCTGTTATTATAATTACTCTAATAGAATAGTGATGATGAAGGAAAGATGTTATAGGTAATCTACCCGAATTTGTGGGGGAAGAATGTGGGAAACCATTTAGGCTAATAAAAGTCACCCTCAGTAGACCCGACCGTGATTCTAACCCCGATCTTCTCGTTCTCAGCAGGCCAGTCTGAATTAGGGTTCGCCTAAACTGACCAGCGTGCGAGTGAGCATACAATAATACTGCCCAGCGCCTGTAAACTAGATTGTTCCGGCTCGATCGCCCGCGCTTTTGAAAGATAGAACGAGTCGCTCGGGTTGCGCGCTCCAGTCTGGCCCTAACACAAAAGAGTTACGTATTATAGACCTTTTAGCCACCAGAGCTGGTCCTAATGTAGCGCAAAGAAGCTGTAAACAAACTACTAAAACCTTAAGACAACGTTTGAAACAGATCAAGCAAGAGCTTCGTCTTC
Source organism: Timema douglasi (assembly GCA_901482245.1). Lineage (NCBI taxonomy): Eukaryota > Metazoa > Arthropoda > Insecta > Phasmatodea > Timematidae > Timema > Timema douglasi. The sequence continues at coordinate 186,433 of CABEEJ010000480.1, read as the reverse complement.
CAAAGTGCTCCCCAAAGACCTGTGGTAAACGCGGACAAAAGTGTAATCTTCGTCTATAATGGTTGGTCGGTGATAGAATCCCGGCTGAGTGTACTTACTGACGTGGTCTCACCATGAAACATTTTCTATTTCCCGCAAAGGTTGGTACATTACCTCTAAATTATATTTTCTTAATAACAAACGAGCGAATAGCTGTGACTGGTAGTAAGACGTGGAGAACATAAATAGAAAGAAACTATACAAACATAACCATAAAAAGCTATGAATACAGAAATGAGTTTAATTTGTTGAACTAAAGCTTACTTATGAAGAGTACTGGTGGAACATGGAAAAAATTCACACCACAGATTTTCGAGCAAAACACTTTTATATCTAAATCATTATTATTATTATTATTATTAGCACCACGTCTTACTACCCGTTCGGGTTATACGCACTTACGCTAATGTGTAATGTAGGGTGATTGTGACATGAAATGGAGGACCTACAGTTTAACGTGGAATCCGAACCACGGTGGAGGCCTGGCAATCCCCACATTCACAAGTTGTGGTTGTCAAAGGTGAAGGAAGGGTTTGGTAATCAGATAAATCTGTGCCGGGACCGAGGATTGAACCCCGGCCGCCAGCATAGAAGTCTGACACCTTACCCCTAGACCACCAGGTCACCGACTATATCTAAATCTCGATAAGTACTCCATCAAATACTTTTTTTAATACTATAAATTCCTTTTATACCATAATCTAAAGTGCATTAGAAAGGTCCTATCATTGTCTAACAGATGGCAGCATTATCTCAGTTTTAGTTAAAATTTGACTTTCCCCCTTTTCCCCTTATATCCATCGTATTATATCTCCATGCAACTATGCACGTTATATAAATGGATTGTTTAGCCTAGATATGTTTCCCATTACTAAATAGTTTCCTACGAAGGTACGTAAATGCTGGACGAATAAATTATTGCTCAAATATAGGATATATTATAAGAAAAATGTTCAGCTACGAAGAAACTAATGTCCAGATGTGAAATATATTGAGACGTGTGAGCTATACAGCATTAGTTTATCTTTGTTAATGGAGGGTACAATGGAAGGTAAAAGTTGCAGTGGTAGAAGAAGATCAGATTATGCGAAGCAGATAATTGAGGGTGTGGGCTGTAATAGTTATGAAGAATATGGAGTGATATAACTATAGGATTGCATCAAACTAGTCGAGAGAATTATGACATGAAAAAAAAGTGAGCTATTCGCATGCTTTCCTTACTCTGATAACCAAATGACAATAATTACATAATCTATGGCATTATAAACTCTTAGAGCTCATAGATGCACTTAAATGTGTACGCCATCTATCCCTATCCTGAGCTAGTTCTATCCAATCCACCTCATTAAAATATATCTCTATCTTGAGCTAGTTCTATCCAATCCACCTCATTAAAATCTATCTCTATCTGGAGCTAGTTCTATCCAGTCCACCTCATTACACTCTATCCCTATCTTTAGGCTAGTTCTATCCAGTCCACCTCATTACACCCTATCCCTATCTTGAGCTTTTTCTATCCAGTCTACCTCATTAAACTCTATCCCCATCTTGAGCTAGTTCTATCCAGTCTACCTCATTAAACTCTATCCCCATCTTGAGCTAGTTCTATCCAGTCTGCCTCATTAAACTCTATCCCTATCTTGAGTTATTTCTACCCAGTCCACTTTATTACACTCTATCTCCATCTTGAGCTAGTTCTACCCAGTCCACCTCATTGCACCCTATCCCTATCTTGAGTTATTTCTACCCAGTCTACCTCATTAAACTCTATCCCTATCTTGAGTTATTTCTACCCAGTCCACCTTATTACACCCTATCCCTATCTTGAGTGATTTCTACCCAGTCCACCTTATTACACCCTATCCCTATCTTGAGTTATTTCTACCCAGTCCACCTTATTACACCTTATCCCTATCTTGAGCTAGCTATATCCAGTCCACCTCATACACATATCTCTTTCAGGTCCATTCTAATGTTATCCTCCCATCTGCGTTCAAGTCTTAACGATGGTCTTTTCCCATTGGGTTTACCGGTCAATACCAAATTATTAGACTTTGATTAAATACATTTTCAAAATACAATCGAATAAGAGTAGGTCTAATGAATGGATTAAATAAGATTTGTGTTTGAAATTTCACACATTCATAGGTATATACAAGTGTTTAATAGTATTTAAATAATGTATTAATGTAGAGGTGACCTGGTGGTCTAGGGGTAAGGTGTCAGACTTCTATGCTGGCGGCCGGGGTTCGATCCTCGGTCCTGGCAAAGATTTATCTGATTACCAAACCCTTCCTTCACCTCTGACAAGACATCTTGTGAATGTGGCGAATGCCAGGCCTCCTCCGTGGTTCGCATTCCACGTTAAACTGTAGGTCCTTCATTTTATCTCACAATCACCCTACCATTACACATTAGCGTAAGTGCGTATAGCCCGAACGGGCAGTAAGACGCGGTGCTAATAATAATAATATTAACGTAGAAAATGAATTCAATTTTAAACGTCACTATCAAAGAACAGTTTGCGACAAAGTGCAATTTTGCTCCAACAATTTTTTATTTCTAAAAAAAAAAGCGCACTAAAACAACAATGATGACAAGACACGAAGGGAGACAAATACATTACCACACAAAATACGCCATATTGTAGACAATAAACTAAAGAAGGAAGGGAAGGAAGCAATATAAAAAAAATATCAAGAGAAGACTTTTCCACCCCTATTTTTTTTTTTAAAGTTACGTAAGAAGACTTCTCCAACTTTAGCGGTGGTACTAAGACCCGTGTTTTGAACGTGACAAATAGTGTGTTACTGCTCTTGCATACTTAGTTACAAGGACCACGAGCCGTTGTTAGGGGGGAGGGGGTGAAGAAAGTCATCACAAGGGAGGGAGGGGAACCCATGTCAAGATGGGTAGAGGTAATAGAGGAAATGGAGTCAAGGGAAAAGAAATTCGGAGTGAGTTGTGTATGACAGTAAAAATTGTAAAATAATTTAACAAGTTGTCAAGGGAAATGTTGGGCGAATATCTATAATTAACTGGGGGGAAAAAATACTTTAAGACAAAATGTTTAAAATTAAAAAGTAGGTCTACGATACAATCTGAATCTTTTCTGCCTATTTCAACGTTTATATAATTTTTTGTTAATAAACTACACTTTAATTAATTTATTTTAGAAAAATAAACATAAAAATAATTAATTATAAAAAATAACTCCTCCACCCCAATTTTTAACAAAATCGTTAAAACCATTTTTTAAATATTCAAATTTCACCAAAATTAGCTATCACTAAACTAATATAAAATCATTTTTTGTATAAACAATAATATATATTTATTTTGTAAAAAATCTAACGGATCCCTATTTTGAACCAAATCATTAAAGCCATTTTTTTAAATATTCAAATTAAAGAAATCAGTAATCTACTTTTAAATAAATTTTAAACCAAAAAACAAATATACAATTTTATTTGTCATTTTAAACAATCCACATAAATACATTTTATACAGAATTGTTATTGACATTTTCAAAATATTTCAAATTTTTGAAAATCACTTATCAGTAAACTACCCTTTAGGGAATTTTTCCCAAAACCCAGGTATTTAACGTTATTTGGGAGGTCAAATATTTCCTAGATATCCATTTTAAACAAAACCATTAAAGTTATTTTCGAAAAATTTGGAACTAAAAAAAAATCACTCATTAATTTGATTGATTTAACTGGGGTCAAGATATTTTTTTTTAAATCAGAGATATCTCGCTATAAAATCTAAACATCAACTTTGAACAAAATTCATTCAACCATTTCTGATATGTCCCAGGGACAAACAGACAGACAGACATAAATATAAAATCCACTCTTTTTTTGTTAGACACACATAAAACCTAAAAAATTCATTATAAGATCAAGGTCGAAAATTTGAGTATAGGAACAGTTAGATGGAATGAGGTGGAAGTATAATATGGAATGAAGTTTAATGTAAAGAAGAGCGAATTGGTGATTACAACATGGAAGGAAAATAGGAATAAGAGGAGAAAAACATTAGGAGGAGAGTAACTTAAGAAAGTGGAAAGCTTAGAGTACTCGATAGGTGTGGTAGAGGAAAAATGAGGAAACTAGAGGGAAATTGGGGAGGGAGAGAGAGGCAAGCGAAGTCTTTTTACAAACGCATCAGAAGTCTAGTTTGAAGTAGAGATGGAGGAATGTCCAGGACATGTCTCAATATTACAGTATGAATCATAATCCAGGATGATGAAGTAGAGGGATAAGAGCAGGATACAGGCATGTGAAATGAAATTTCCGAGTAGGCTGGGAGTGATAAGGATGGACAGGGTGAGGAATGAGAGGGTAATAAAGAGAGAGAGTGAAGGAGTAACCACAACAGGATAGGATGTAGAATGCGAGATTGGAGTGGTTTGGACATGTAAAGAGGATGGGAGAGGGGAAGATGCGAAGGAGGATGCTTGAAATTGAGGTGGTGGGCAGGAGGCCAGGAGAAAGATCCAGGGACAGGTGGATACAGGCAGTGTGAAGAAGAGATGAGTGGATTGGGTCAGCGTACAGGAAGCAAGGTGGTAGGAGGACAGAAGTAAAAGGAGAGGCTTATTGTTGTTACAGAACCTGCTAGTTTCAGGAAATTCTGCGTGGTGATGATGATGATAAACCAAATGGTCAATATTCTACTACAATGCTTAAGAGTTAATATAACAAGTTTTGTGCAACTGAATAGATAAATATAATTTTTTAAACCAAAAATAAATACTAAAGTATTTTTTTAAACTGTATGTTGCTGAACGTTTACATAAATCAAGCTATAAATGTAAAATTATTCTAACTATAATAAATTAGGAGGGGACATCCAGGAGGGGACACTTTGATAGATTTTAAACATAATGATGACCATAATTCCATATACAATCAAATGTATGAATAAATCCTTTGATCATTAAAATAAATATGTTGATAAATAAATATCTGGCCATTTTTATCACTAATATTCTTTTTATTCATCATGCCTCAGATGTGTGCCTATTTTTTTATAGATTTTTTTGCAACATTCAGACTATTCTCTAAACATCGGGATGATAGGTCTCTGAAAATTATACTTTTTTTTCAATACTATTATTGTTTTAGCACTGAATCTTACTACCCGTTCAGGTTATACGCTTTAAGTACTAATTACTCTAATGGATTAGGAATTGGGAAGGTTGAGGTAGAGGATGTTAACCCGCATTTGCGTGGAGGGAGAGTGGAAAACCATTTTGGAAAAAAACACCCTCAGTACACCCGACCGGAATTCAAGTCCTGATCTCCCCGTTATGTAATTCTAGTATATTGCGAGAGTGACGCCTTAAACAATGTGACCAACGAAACAGATTCTATAATAATAGAGTGACAGTTTAAAAAAATGTAAAACTAGTTTATTTTTAATGTTTTATTATACCTTATTAGTTAGTATAAATATGTGTGTTAGGCTGAATATTTATTATTTCGAGCTTATTATTTTCCCACTCCACTAAAAATGTCCCAAGCCCCACTCGATATAACTTTAGACAATGCGATTGGTCAGTCAGTTACAACAGGCCACGTGATTGGTTCCGGTGTCTGACCGCCCTAGTGTCAAGTGGGAACAATAGGAACAATACTAATTGTAGAGGGAGGGGAGGGAAAGTGTCAGATGTCTGTAAACAATCGGATGTAAAATACAATTTAATTAAAATCAATACTTTCAAACTTTATGCTTTCTTCTTTTCAATTTAGTTTCATTTTTTGAGGGGAGGAGTTTAGGGTTAGAATGACCAATAGTATTTTATTAGGTTAGAAAAAATCTTGCCTCCTTCCAATTCTATTTTAACTGCCAAACCAATTTCATGGTACGATTAATTCTATCCCCATTATCAGAACAAAGACTTTTAAATAAAACAAACAAATGAAAACAATTAATGGGAGTAGAATGAGACCTCGGCTGTGTTAGAGAGCGTGGAGGTGTTGGACTCTGAAATTATGAATGAAAAACCTATTCGGATATGAATTAACTTTAATGTGGAGCAATTTGAAAAATCCATATTGCCAATATTATAGGTAAAGATAAGTTACAGTCCAATTTTCATAGTTAGAGCCTTATCTGACAGTTATAAAAGTTAATAAATCCACTTTCACGTATTCCTACGTCAAGTCATGTTAATCTGCATATGTCACTTTTGATAGATAAGGTACCTATAACAACTATAAAATGACATCCATAATATAGTAAAATATTATCAATGTTAATTTTAAAAATAAAATTTTTACTAAATTTCAGAAAGCTCTTCATCTGAAAATTTAAATAAATCTAGAGCGGACAAACTTCGAACATTTAAACAAGATAATAGTAAAAAGTTTCTAGCTAATCGAAACATTTCTCCTCCACTCCACAAATATAGTTTATGTGTGGGTTTTTACTTTCTTATATCAAGAGAAAGTATTGTGATCGTGAAAAAAATAACTTTACAGATTATGACAAATATTAACTTTTTTGTAAACATGAACAAATAAAAAGTGGATTTTACAATTCTGCCTGCCTGTCTATCTGTCCCTGGCCACGGATCCAAAAAGTTTTGAAGGGTTTTGTTTAACTTGATATTTAGATTTATTATATCTATACCATAAAACTGTTTGGTTTTTTTACCCTAGCAGTTCAATTAAGGGTAGCTTATTGATAAGTTTTTTAATCATAAATTTTTCAAAAATGCATATCTAGGATTTTGTTTTATATGACAAATAGTACTATATAATTGGTCTTTAAACAAAAATTCGTTAAAGGGTAGTTTGTACCAATGACTGAATTTTCAAAAAACTTGAAATACTTTACAAATTGCTCCAATGATTTGGTTCCAATTGAATATCTTGCATGTGTTTTACATAACAAAAAATAATGTTTACTTGTTTTTGGGGTCAAAATTAATTTATACCCAATTTACTGATGACGGATTTTTGGAAGACTTAAAATATTTTACAAATCGCCCTTACTATTTGGTTCTAAATGGGAATCTTGGGAATGTTTGTTTGACATGATAAATAACCCCGTAATCTTTGTTTTGGGTACAAATTCAATACATGATCGTTTACTAATATGTGATGTTTGAAATTTCGAATTATTTAAATAATGGTTATAACCATTTTGCTTAAAATTTATGTATGGGTAGTGTTTGAAATGAAGATGACAATTAAATCTGTATATTTGTTTTGGAAAGGGGTTCTAAATTTGATTATAAGTAGTTTACTGATGAATGTATTTTTTAATTTAAATAATTTAAAATATGACATTAGCTATTTAGTTCAAAATGGATACCGGTGCCGTTAAGTTGCTTCTAATATAAATAGTTATATGAAAATTTGCTTTTAAAAAAAATAGTAAATAGTTAATTAATGATCGATTTTTGTAAAATTTAAATTTTTGAAAAAAAGCTCAAACGATATGATTCAAAAATGGTATGAGAGAACTATTTTACATTATCAATAACAATGTATATTTTTCGTCTAAAGTAAATTAATTTTAGCGTGGCTTATTTACGACGGATATTATTGAAAATTTGATTATTTTTTTAAATAAGATCAAGTTGTTTTTAATCCATTTTGCTCTGTGACAAAAAAAAAAGCAGGCTTACAAGTCTTGACCAATAAAATGTACCGATTTTGTTAAGTTGTTTCTTGTTTTCCAGATATTGAAATTGTCAGGAAGTCTAACAATTTAGTGCTAGTTTCCTCTTCCTCGGTTTTTTTAAAAACGCATCTTACTACCCGTTTGGGCTATAAGCCTATGGACTGATAACTCTTATGTCTTAAGAATGAGAAAGGTTAAATTTAGAAAATTTTTATCCGCATTTGCGTGCAGGGATAGTCTAAAAACATTTAGGAAAACCACCCTCAGTACACCCGACTGGGATTCAAACCACTCTCTTCTTGTTATTGGCGGTCCAAACTACTAAGAGAATGACGTCTTAAACCATGTGTTCACTGAAGAGGGATTAAGTAAATTAGTTAGTAATGTGTGTATTGAGAAGTGTATGTAAATCCTGATAAAATAAAAACAAAATAGGAAGCAAAAAAAAAACTAGCCAGGCAATAAATCTCCTCGCATCTAGAATTCACCAAAAGTCCGGTAGAACAAGTGAACTTTGAACTCCCTGGCACCTCCCGAGTCCTATTTGACCCCTCCCCTTTCTATTTCCCCCTTTGACCGTATCCTACTGTTTGGGCAGATGAATCAACATAAACTCCCATTTAAATTAATGACCTGACCAAACCTCCACACTGAATTTTAGCTCAGTTTTTTTTTTCACTCCACCTCGTCCTACCCCATTTCCGAAACTGTTTCCTTTTATTTTTTTTTACCCCCCTCACTCTGTTCCAAGGCCCGAGGGCCACTAACCTTACAGAGACATCTTCAATAAACCACGCGCGAGGTAAAGTGGTGGGAGTTGGTCAACATGTGGAGCGCAACCCCTTCTCCCTTTATACACGCACGTCGCTGGTGGGCTGGACATTGAATATATTGTGTTCTATAATAAATTGTGCTATTTTAGACACTTAGTACTTGGGAACTTCTAGTTTAATTTCCGCGTACAGTCATTAAACTAAAAACTTTAGTCCTGGGTAACGACGGGTACTTCAACTAGTTATATTTTAGCACCGCTTCTTACTACCTGATCAGGTTAGTCAAATTTATATCCTAAATATAAGATGGTCTGGACCTCTCCCGATATGAATTGAAAGATGCCCAATGGTATCTACACTGCAAAAAGTATAGGCTATATTAACTACTTTTTTAATCCGTTTGGCTATGGTTTATCCAAAAAGTCACTCCCTTTATCTCTTCCTCAGCAAAAAAAAGAAAAACATAAAAAAAACACTGTGGCATCGTCCTTTCACCCCTCCTCGTGTGTTACCAACTTCTCGGATTGCATATATCAAAATATTGGATTTCAATTCTCAGCTCATTTTTCTTCTGCGTATGAGTGACCGACCAATCCATTTGTCAAACCATTGACAGGTCTTACAGGCGAGGGTGCCGAAGAGAGGGGGAAAAGCTAAGCAGAGGTGTAGCAGACAGAGGGGTGAATAAAAAGTTAATTCATCCCCTTTAAATCCCTCCTTTCTTTTTTTCAGAAGACTTAACATCACCAACACTCTTAAAAAAAAGTGTCATGTCTTATGCCAAGTCATCGCAAAATAAACCTGTGACATTATGACATAAAATAAAGAGAAAAAGATATAAAGAAAAGTAATTACAATAATTGTAGTGTGTGAAATAGCATAATTATTATTTGGTTAGTTGATAGATCAAGGAATTTATATTCCATTATTTATTTACTATATGGCATTATAAACTCAAAAGTTCATTGCCGCACTTACAAAAGGACGCCACCTATCCCTATCTTGAGCTAGTTCTATTGAGTCCTCCTCATTACACCCTATCCCTATCTTGAGCTAGTTCTATTCAGTCCACCTCATTACACTCTATCCCTATCTTGAGCTAAGTTCTATTCAGTCCACCTCAATACACCCTATCCCTATCTTGAGCTAGTTCTATTCAGTCCTCCTCATTACACCCTATCCCTATCTTGAGCTACTTTTATTCAGTCCACCTCATTACACCCTATCCCTATCTTGAGCTAGTTCTATTCAGTCCACCTCATTACACCTTATCCCTATCTTGAGCTAGTTCTATTCAGTCCACCTCATCACACCCTATCCCTATCTTGAGCTAGTTCTATTCATTCCTCCTCATTACACCCTATCCCTATCTTGAGCTAGTTCTATTCAGTCCACCTCGTTACACTCCTATCCCTATCTTGAGCTAGTTCTATTCAGTCCACCTCATTACACCCTATCCCTATCTTGAGCTAGTTCTATTCAGTCCACCTCACTACAATCTATCCCTATCTTGAGCTAGTTTTATTCAGTCCACCTCATTACACCCTATCCCTATCTTGAGCTAGTTCTATCCATTCCTCCTCATTACACCCTATCCCTATCTTGATCTAGTTCTATTCAGTCCACCTCACTACACCCTATCCCTATCTTGAGCTAGTTCTATCCAGTTCACTTCATTACACCCTATCCTCATCTTGAGCTATTTCTATACAGTACTCCTCATAACACCCTATTTCTTTCAGGTTCATTATAATGCTCTCCTCCCTTATGTGTCTAGGTCTTACCAATGGTCTCTTCCAACTGGGTTTACCAGTCAATACTTCGATCATGGTTCTAGTTTCTTTCATTCGCGCTGCATGTCGTACACACCGTAATCTACGAGGTTTGATCCCATTTACATTTATTCCATAAAAATTTAATTTAATTTCTATATAAAAAATAGTGTTAGTCAGATGTGTAATTCTAGGCCCTAAAGACTTACTCCCCTTTTGAGATAATCTCAATTTACTCTTATTCAAGAAAACATGAACAAAGGGAATTAATTATATGGATGTGCACCAGCATTCACCTATATTGATGACTATTAAATCCTATATGAAAATAAATGTTAGGAAGCCTCAGTAGTGATATTTTATTTTGTATGATTTAGAAAAACGTTTATTCGTAGTGTTAAGCTTTAAAAATAATAGTAATAACTATAATATTATCTTTATTCAGGGGAAGTTGAGGCGAGTGTTTTTTACTAAAATTAACCACTTATATAGTATTTATAAACATAATAAACATATGTACTGTTAAGATAATAATTAAAAACTAATTTACAATATGCCTAAACCTGCAAAACAAAATTGATTCAAATATTAAGGACATAATATTATATTAGTTGTTTCAAATTAAAATAACACAAACGCTGACATATGTGGTTTTATTTGATGACAAATATACTATAATGTTAGATCGCTGCCTGCTTCAAACTTTTCACAGCTGCCTAATTATTTCTAAGCCTAGGTAGTGTTTATACAATGAAACCTTAACGTGTGCATCAAGATGAATACTTTAGTAATATAATCGATGCTATCTTTAATGGTACTTCATTTTTTATGACGTGTAGTGTGAGTTGTAGTGGATATGATACTTAAGCTTATGTTGGACATAATATTATTTGTAGTCTTGAGTATTTTTACAAGGAAAGCTATAATTTCAAACAATCGGAATGTAAATAAGCTATCATTTGGATATTACTGGTTTAACCCACTTCAGTGGCCGCATGATCTTAAGAGCCATTCTCTCAGTAGACTACAGTCGCCCCATGGCTTCTTTGGCGCTGACTGACAGCTGACGACTTTAAAAAGTTACCAGAACAAATTATGTATCCCTACGCTGAACCAAATGATCTGAAAAAACATGTGTTCATCAACTGTCACTTCTGACAGTCAAAATCTATGTATATACCTAAATGTTGACTGTCAGAAGTCAGCTGTGAGCTGTCAGTCAGCACCAAAGAAGCCACGGGGATACTGTAGATTGCCAATGCCAGCGAGAAACTCGGTCAAGTTTACTATGGATGGTTTTCCCAAAATGGTTTTCCATTCTCCTTACACGCAAAAATGGGTACAATTCCTTTAAATATAGCCTTCCTGAGCCTTAAAACAATTGTCTTAATTAGTACGTAAGCGTATAGACTGAACGGGTAGTAATACATGTTGGTAAAATAAATTACTGGCTTAGAATAAGATATTGCCTTATTTCTAAAACAGTATATTAGTTTTATCCAGGCTAAATTACATGCAATTACGTGAGAATTTTTAATCATATATTTAAAAAATTCTTACTAAAATGAATTGGCGTTGATATAGTTTAACTATTTTCCGCCAGAGGACTCCTATATCAACATCTATGATTAGCCAGATTTATTATGTTAATATTCTTGGATGAATGTGGAAAATCGAAAACCTTTAACAGAAAATTTCCATTGCTTCAAAGGGGACAGCCAGACTGGGCGAGCGAGCGACTAAAAAATAAAATATAAAACATTGGTTGTAGTGAGAGGTGGCCAGACTGGAGCGCGTGCGCTTGAAAGATAGAACAGGTGCTATTTTTCAAGCGCACGAACTCGAGCCGGTACAGTCTAGTTTACAGGCGCTAGGCAATATTATTGTATGTTGGTTCATTGAGAGCTAAGAAAACTTCTCATTTCTATATTATATAAACTTTTTTTTTATAATTATTGATAGGTTTAGTACACTTGCTACTCCACGGTTATAAAAAGAAAACTGTTGAAAAGCACTCTTAGTTCACTCGACCAGGATTCAAATTTCTACGTTCCATCAGTCGCCATTCGGTCTTTTAGGATAATGACGTTTTAGACGATCTGTACACTAGTACGGGTTAGTTTAGTTGTAATATTTACGTATATTTATTTGGTGAGAACAACATATATATAAAATGAGAGTGATCATTTTCTAAAATTTAAACTTTAAAACGTTTTAATTTATGATTTTAAAAAAATGACTATGTGTTTCACTAATCACACAAAGTGAAGTACGATTACTTAGATAGAAAATTTATCAGATACTTTGAAGTAACTATTTATAAACAAAAGAGAGGAAATGAGGAAGAGAGCTATAAAATATTTAAATGTATATTTAAAATTGCTAAGAATACAATTTTCATGCAAAAAACTTTGTTTTATATGAAATATTATGAAATAGTAAAGTTTACCGCCAGTTCAAGGCTATTCTACGCCATGAACTGGTACAGCCCAATTTTCAAAGAATGATCCTTTCAGAAAATACAAACATTCTTTTGCTGTCAGAATGATAACATTTTACTGTTTTATTATTGTAATTTTATAGGTAGGCTTTAGACAATATGAATAGAAAAGTGAAGCCTGCAGATTACATAACGACGTAAGATTATGTCAAAGTAGATCAAGTAGCATTTTATAGCTGCCTGATAAAGCCCTTTCTATGAAAAGTGTTCTATAGACAGCGAAGGTCCGCCATGAAAGTTTCACAAGTTAGAAACATGAGCTGGATCTCTGTATTGTTGACTTTGTTCCCTGTCCGATATGAGAGATACACCCCCCTCCTCCCTCCACATCACCCACCTACCCACCCCTGTGTGTACACAAGAATACTGCCAGTATTGCATCACCAGATCCATTACTACCTGCTTGGATGGTCGGTCATACGCTAAAGTTAACGAGAGACTTCTCGACTAGTTTTCTTGAAAATATATTTTTATTTGGCATTTCCTTGAAAGCATGTAACATATGTTATTGTTTTTTTTCATCAAAATAATGTAGATCCACCCCCACCCCCTTTACAGTTTGAGTTAAGAGTGTCACTTGCAAAGATAGGTTTTTTGTACAGAAGTTATCGATTTTGAAGGTTGTGGATAATATAAATTTTTATTTATATTTCTAAGTTATTAATTTGACCCAAAATTATGTGAAAATATTTGTTTAACTATGACGACTAAGCTATGGCTGTGGTCTAGCTATTCACAGAATTAAAGACAAATCACGAAGGTTGAAGAGATAATTTTGAGCAAAACTCCGATTTAAAAAAATACTAGTACCTATGATTAATGGAAAGCTCAAAAGTTCAATATAGTAATGTCATCAAAGCATTAAGAAGTCAACGTTTGATTTTTATTTAAATACACTTCGACACACACAAAGTGTCTAGTGATTGATGATTAATTCACTTACAAATATTAATATGGTTTATTTTGTTTGTTTTTCATGTTCGGCATCTTATTACCCTCTCAGGCTAGAAAAGTATCTCTCAGAGGAAATCTACCCACACTTGCATGATGGGCGAATGGAAAACATATAAAAAAATATATTTAGATACGGCCACTGGGATTTAAACTTTGACCTCCAAGTCCCTGTTAGACCATAATATATTAGACCGATGCGTTTTTACGTTCCCGACAGTGCGGGTATCCAAGTGTTTAATAATTGTAACACGCTGTATAGACTTCCTCTCGACGAATAAGAGTGGGGCAGGATCATTATAATGTGTGTAATTATTGTAACGTTCTGTATAATTTCTTAGTATATGAATAGGAGTGGCCTATAGTCGACGGGTAAAATATAGGCGGCTGCTTGGTGTTGGGAACACTGTTTATAAGTTATTAATAAAGGAACAAGAATAGGTTGTAGTCAGTGTGCAAAATATATACTGCTGTTTAGTTTTTGGAACATTCTATTTAGTCAGTAAGGGGAACAAGAGTAACCTAAATATATAACGTGTCATATTATATAGGCCATAGGCTACTTTCAAATGCTTTGAACACTCTTAGTAAGCTTTTAATAGATAAACAGAAGTAAACAATGGTCAACGTGTAAATTATAGGCTACCGTTTAATATGTTGAATACTATTGATTATCTAATAATGGTTTATATAAAGTAGCCCTTAATCAACGTGTGAGATATAGGTCACTGTTTAATGTATGGGTTACTCAACAGATATTCACAATAGATCAACAAGAGTAGCCTATAGTCAGCAGGTAAAATATAGGTTACTCTTTAATAAGTAATAGGTGACCTGGCAGACTAGGGGTAAGGTGTCAGACTTCTATGCTGGCGGCCGGGATTCAATCCTCGGTCCCGGCACAGATTTATCTGATTACCAAACCCTTCCTTCACCTCTGACAAGACATCTTGTGAATGTGGAGAATGCCAGGCCTCCACCGTGGTTCGGATTCCACGTTAAACTGTAGGTCCTCCATTTCATCTCACAATCACCCTACCATTACACATTAACGTAAGTGGGTATAACCCGAACGGGTAGTAAGACGCGGTGCTAATAATAATAATGATAATTTAATAAGTACACTCTATATAGGATCACTATAGATCAACAATCATAGCACATAGTGAGCTTGTAGGCTATTGGCTAGTGCCTAAAGTTGGGGACACAATATAAGTTCTCAATAGGTCGACAATAGACGTAGTAAATTGTCAACGTATAGGCTATAGGCTACTGTTTAAGTTTTGAATCGTCCTATATAAGCTATCTCTAGATAAACAAAAGTGGTCCATGAGATGATGGAAGCCGCCGGCTACGTTTACTCCAGTTTATAATCGTGAACATTTGTCTCCGCCTTTCTTTCGATATCGGTGTTATTACGGCTCTTATGTATTTAGTTATGTTCTAGTAGTTTGTTTTAATGGTTCCATATAGCTTATCTCTTTTACTTGTGGCGTTTTAAAACCTATGAATGTTGTCTTTAACACTAACGGGAAACTTAAAGATGAACAATAAAATGTGAACTTTTATGAGAATGGTCGTGGCTTTTATCTCACGGGTGTAGCACGAACCTGCTTCAATCAGCTCTTGACATGTGTAGCAGTAAGCTGTGTTAGGATTATGGTCATGTGTGGCAGTAGGCTGTGTTAGGATTATGGGCATGTGTGGCAGTAAGCTGTGTTAGGATTATGGTCATGTGTGGCAGAAAGCTGTGTTAGGATTATGGTCATGTGTGGCAGTAAGCTATGTTAGGATTATGGTCATGTGTGGCAGAAAGCTATGTTAGGATTATGGTCATGTGTGGCAGTAGGCTGTGTTAGGATTATGGGCATGTGTGGCAGTAAGCTGTGTTAGGATTATGGTCATGTGTGGCAGTAAGCTATGTTAGGATTATGGTCATGTGTGGCAGTAAGCTATGTTAGGATTATGGTCATGTGTGGCAGAAAGCTATGTTAGGATTATGGTCATGTGTGGCAGAAAGCTGTGTTAGGATTATGGGCATGTGTGGCAGTAAGCTATGTTAGGATTATGGTAGAAAGAAAGGTTTGGAAAATAATAAACATATTTTTTAGGCGGTCAACATTGATAAAATTATATAATATTTTGTTCCTGGGTACATATCCAGAAGTCCCCGGTTTGTTTCTTAATGCTACACTATTTTCTGTGAAGCAGTGGCTCCAGAACGGAGTCAAATACGTCTCGTGATAATAACTAATGAAGAGCTGCTTTAATGAAAGAGAAGCGGTTTAATTCTAGAAAACTGAGATTAACGGCCGTAGATCTCGTTGTGCTGACCACATGATACCCTCCATCCACAAGCCTTGGTACTATTTTCGCCAACAAACTGCGGCCGCTTGGTCTTTTTGGAACGATCGAGAGCTGAAGCCATGGAGTTTTTTTTATTCTACATGTATTGATACGACAGCCAAATTTTCTTTCAAAAAGACATATTTGACAGTCATAAAAAGTTACTAGATCTTCTTTTTCTACATCTAAGCCCGCACAATCGGGTGTCGATGTTTTTAAATCTATTGCAAGTCACAATAACTTATTTGTTTTGGCGGACTTGTTTTACCGATAAAGGTCCTTCCTGACGCTACTCCCCCCCCCCTCCTCCAATACTTACCCGGGTAAAAAGTGAATTCCACGATTGAGCGTGAAAGATCCTACCAATTTCGACGAAAAGGTATTTTCACATACCTTCCAGGGCTCGTTTACATGCCACAATCTACATGGGACAAACGGATTTACTTCCCCTCCGAAGGAAGTTGTGCTACGGATTTTTATCGTTCAAGAAAAATTCGTTGATCTCGTTTATTTTTGAACCAATGAACATTAGGTCTTGAGTTGAGCACCTGAAAAAATTACTAGAGCTACTTTCACATATTCGTACGCCAAGTCATGTGATCGGCATCTGTTGATTTTGGTAGATATTATTGATTCCTATAAAATAACATTAATAATTTAATAAAATACTATAGATATTGCCAAAAAAAATTGGCTCGAGTATTCTCTAGAGTTTGTTTCGGTAGTGTTTAGTGGAAAATAAATTTATTTAAAAGTTTGACATGGAATTTGAATTTCCAATGATATTACTTTGAATCCGAACCTGAGATCCATTTGGATTTGAAATTTTGAATTGCACTTAGAATAATTCATTAAATAAGATTCGAAATTTTTAATCGTGTCAGATTCTTAGTTAATTCAAAATTTAAATTTGGAACAGTAGCCTAATAGTGAGATACTGTTATTTATGTCAGAATACTACTGTGTATATATATATATATATTGCGCGAGCATCTATGGATCATATTTGAGATCGATAGATTTAGTCTGCATTGTTTTTATAGAAAGCCTTCTAAAAATATAATCGGACATTAAATTAAACTAAATCTTACTTAATATAAAAAATGCAAGTATTTATAACTAATAAATTTACAATCTCGTAAAAAAAAAAGATCATTAATATGGTAAGATTCTGATAAAAAGAACCTTTTGTAATAGGTCTATACAAACATATTTTTTGTGGTAAACATTGATAACGTTTTAATGTGTTATTATTGTAATTTTAAAGATATTGATAATATGTATCAAACGTGCCAGCTTCAGATTACATGACTTGACGTATGAATACGTTAAAGTATCATTTTATAGCTGTCAGATGAAGGCCTTCCTATGAAAATTGGGCTGTAAGTACGAAGGAATCCTCATATTAATGCATGCACACACAACACACGCGCTATTTATACATTCATGGAAATAAACAAAATATAAAACCGCAGACATACACACGTTTGTAGATAAATACATTTTACGCGAAGCACACTCCACCAACTCAGAACCACCAAAACAAACACACACACATAAAAGTAAATATCTTGCAGTAGCAGATTTTCATCCCCTCCCTAAAATACCCTCAACCCTCTACCCTCCCCACCTCACTCAACTGGCAAAAACACTGTAGATATGTGAACAGCACAGAGGCCATTAAAAAAAAAGTTGTACTTCCCACACTTTTAAAATGCTGTTAATCTGCATAGAACAGGCAGAGACAAACTCCTATCCCCCTCCCAACCCCCCTCAACTCGCTCTTTTCTCACAGATAGCCGAGTGGTTTAAGGGGGTGTTTTAGTGGGGTTGGGCCAACTTTACATATCCTACCCCTTAGAGAAGACTACTTCAAATACGCTCTCAAACATTGCGATCTGCCACATCAGCGAATTTTCTTCGGTTTTTCAAGTGCTATAAAACATCCAAGAATTTCTTGGATATTTTTTTGTTTACACGTGAATATATAATGTTAAAAAAAATCCAGTTTTTTTTCTGGTTGAAAATATAGGTTTTCTTAGTAAAAAAAATAGAAAAGATAGATTCTTGAGCTGTCAAAATCAGGTTGTTACATTGTTAAATTAATGCGGATTTTTTTAACACTTGTGCATGCCCAATTTAAATAGGTGGTAAAATATAGTTTTTTCTATTAAAATAATGGAGCAAATGCTGTAAAAATGGTAAGAAATTTTAAATTCAATATTTGTGCCTACATTTGTATCCAGAAAAGTGTGATATTTATATCTTATAAATGACATATTAATTGTTAAATGCTGTTTATTAGAAATCCCAACATTTATTTATTAATACATTTTTCACCCGTTTTGGTTTTTAACCTTTTCACTCATTTTTTACCCTTTTACTCTATAGCCTATACCCTTTATGCCAGCTTCAAACTTTTTACCTTTTCTAAAACTTGTGATAACTTTTTACCCTGTAATATTTCCCCAAGGCTAAGCCAAATAATTAGTATAAAAAGGGTAAAAAGGCCAACAATTATGAAAAATAAATGTAATCAAAAAAGAGCAATAAGACCAAAAGGTAAAAAATGGTAAAGGCAAAAGTAAATCATAAAAAATATGAATAATATACAGGTTAAAAGGGGTAAAATAAATAAATATAGTAAAAAAAATAAGAAAACGCAAATGGGTTTAAAAAGGAAATAAAGGGTAAAACGCTAACGGGGTGACGAGAGTAAAGGGGTGAAAAGGGTGAAGAGGGTTAAAAGGGCAAAAAGGTTATTTCTTTAGGTAAAGAGGGTAAACGTGCAAAAAAAGGGTAAATGAGGTAAAAAGGTTAAAACGGGTAAATGTGGTTTAAAAATGCTAAAATACTTTTGAATGGATTTAATTACAATCATAAAAAAACAATTATGTATTCTGTATCACACTTTTTTCTTTTTTTACTAGCACCAACAGTCTAGAGTTATAAGTATTGTTTATATAACTTAGTCTTCGAAAGAAATCCCCCTTTCAAAATATGTTCACACTATAGCTCTATTTTGACATTGTGTAATCACCAACTTTCACGTTTTGTTTCACGAGTAAAACCAATAAAGATTAATATTTAGACATTTATTTAAGTTTTGTTACTATTCCCTCTGGCTTATTTGGTAGAGTAAAAATAACAAAACTACTTTATAGATTCCCCATGCGAATGAGTACACCAGCTAGTTATAAATTTATTATTTCATATGTGTCTGTTTAGTTAACACACACAATCATGTATATATGAATATATACGATTATGTTCAGTATAAATGCAAATGGTTTTGTCACATAAAAGGTTTAAAGCGTGCTGCTTCCATTATCTTCATTAAGATCACAGACTCGTGATAATATCAGTCCTCCTTAAAATGAATATATTCCAAAGACCCCGAGTGAACGGACAGATGGAAGAACATTCCTGTAGTTAAAATCTTAAATGAGTGAAGTGGTAAATGTAAACCCCCTCCCAACACCTGCGAACTAAAAGTCCTGGAACCTTGTGTTTCATTACAGTAAGAATTATGGAAATATCTCAAATTATAAGGTGGTGTTGAGAGATGGAATATTTCCTCGCATGCTCAAGAGTGTTTTTCCCATTAGTAGACTCACATGGCACTTGTTTACACATTACATTTATTGGATGAAGAATAGAATGAGGTATCTAGATGTAGATTAACTCCACTTAAAATATAATTACGCTCATTGTACTACACATACGAAATTGACAAAAGATTATGAACTAAGGGAAAAAAAAGTTGATTACTGTCCTCAAATAAATTAAGTAATTAATATAAAGGAAAAATATTTTTAAAATACACGCTAGGATAGCATTTTAAAGTAAAAACAAAGTATCAATATTTTAGTTATTCTTGAGGATTTACACATTTGTACACGTTAATTTACTTCACCTACTTACTTAATGGCACTAGTAACTCGGAAGTTCGTTGCCAAACTTATAAAAGTAGGTCACTTATTTCTTTCTTGAGCTAGTTCTATCCGTTCCACTTCATTAATCCCTATCCCTATCTTGAACTAGTTCTATCCAGTCCACCTCATTAAACCCTATCTCTTTCAGGTCCATTCTAATGTTATCCTCACATCTGAGTCTAAGTCTTCCCAATGATATCTTCCCATAGGGTTTGCCAGTCAGTACCTTGAACAAGGTTCTATATTCTCCCATTCTGGCTGCATGACCTTTCCACCATAATCTACTAGATTTGATTATCATAACAATGTCTTGTGATGGGTACAGGGTTTGTTACTCGACATGTAACCTGCTCCCTTTCCCAGCAGCCTCGGCCCTTTTTTGAATCAAATATCCTTCTAAGCACCTTGTTTTCGAACAACCTATATTAATTGTTTTCGTCATACAAGGTAAGATACCATGTTTCACAACCATGGAAAACAATCGGTAAAGTTAACCTTTTGTATATTCTTAGTTTTAAATTCCTTGACAACAGGCGAGATGTCAACAACTTACTGACCGAGTAATAACATGCATTTCCATACTGTTTTTTTATAGCAAATATACAAGCTAATATCGTGATTGATAGTTTAAATTCTTTCCACATATTAAATTTAAAATCCATTAACCATGTCAAATGATTTGTTGTTCGCAGTACTCTATAAATTATCAACCTCAATCTGTGTTATTGGTGTTATTATATACTAAGTCTTTCCAGCGTCCCTTTCTAAAGATATTTTCTTACTAGCCTCTAATAAAATCTCCGCATTTCTTTCAACAATGTCCTTACTACTGCCCAACAAAACTAAATAATATGCATAACCAAGTAATTAGTTGTATTTTACCGTTTAATGTCATCACTTCCCTACTCTCTTGCATTACCCAAAAAACATTATCCAAGGCTAGATTAAAAAGTAATGGGGAAAATGGAACTCCTTGTTTCAATCTAATATATATTTCGAAAATATCTTATAAGTGGCATCTTACCTAAATGATAGCAATTCAATTTTTCAGAAACATATTTTAAAATCATTAGGTGTATAAAATAAATAATGTTTGTTCAAGGACTCTTAGAGTAAATTTTAGAGATTTAAATTAATTATATTCCCTCAACGGGTCTCACGCGGATTGAACGTCAGTTTTATATGGTATATACTGTAGTAGATAGTTAGTGTATAGTAGTTTACATAATCAGTATCATAGAGTTTGTCAGTAGTGGGTATAAAAGGGTTCGAATCCCCATCTGGCGTAGTAAAGGAGACTTCTCCTAATTATTGATGGGTGACCTGGCGGTCTAGGGGTAAGGTGTCAGACTTATGTGCTGGCGGCCGGGGTTCAATCCCCGGTCCCGGCACAGATTTATTTGATTACCAAACCCTTCCTTCACCTCTGACAAGATGTGTATTAATCATAACTTGTGAATGTGGGGAATGCCAGGCCTCCACCGTGGTTCGGATTCCACGTTAAACTGTAGGTCCTCCATTTCATCTCACAATCACCCTACCATTACACATTAGCGTAAGTGCTTATAACCCAAACGGGTAGTAAGACGCGGTGCTAATAATAATAATTATTATTATTATTAGTGATCTCCCTATCTCTTTACATGCAAATTTTTGTATATTTCCTTTAAATCTCTACCTAACTCCTCCTTACTCCGTTAGCATAGTATTAATGCATGCATATATCCTGAATGGGTACAAATATGTGTGTGGGGAGGGGGGGACTCTAAGGGTTCATCCATAAACCATGTAACGCTTCTCTACCTTTTTAACATTACCACCCCCAACCCCCTTTTATCACAGGTAGACATTTAGCCTGACCCATCCATCCCTCCAACCTGTGTTACGTAACTTTTTACGTCAAGAGTGAATGTAATTATTTCATAGGGAAGTTTTGTGACACTAAAAGAGGGAATTGAACTTAATACTATTCAAAATAGTAGGTTATCTGTATTATGTTTATTAACGTTGAAAAGTTGAATAATATTTTTTTAAATCACTATTAGAAAGTACGTATAAGTTCTGTGTCACATAACACTGGGGTGTACCCACCCTTCCATATATGTACAGTAGTCCCATGACTTATTTGGTGCTGACTGATAGCTCACAGCTGAGAGATGACGACTTTTAAAAGTTAACAGACCAAATTATGTAACCCTACGCCGAACCACATGATTTGCAAAAACATGTGTTTAGCAACTGTCACTTCTGACAGTCAAAATTTAGGTATTTACCTAAATGTTGACTGTCAAAAGTCAGCTGTGAGCTGTTAGTCAGCACCAAAGAGGCTATGGAGCTACTGTAGCACCGTGTAAAAACAACGTTACGTGGTTTATGGATAAATAACCAGTCAGTGCAGGAGTAGGTCCAGCTATCCCGCAATGCATTCACGTTGTGTGGGAAGAGAAAGAACTACGGCGTATATACTAGTTATGGATATAACAGTTGTGGCATTTCTCATGTACACATTTAAATAATGGTGCCGTGAACCGTTTTATTCACGTTAATTTGTTTTTATTCGAATGTTTTTTCCCGGGTAGTTTACTAAAAACACTCCCTGTGTGCACTTAAGAGGAATATCTTCTTGACGGTGTTAGCGGAAGCATGCCTTCTTATCTCAGTTGGTAGCACGCTACGCTGGGTTCGATTCATACCATGGGTGAAAGATTTAACTTTGGTGAAATTAAGGGTTTTTTCAACTCACATTGATGAAATGATAGCTGAAGAACTGTATAGTATGCTTATTAGTGTGTAAGTCATGTACTAATATAACCAGTTGGTTTGGAAAGTGTGTGTTGAACTATATTCTAGAAAGAACTTAGGCTCTTTTACCAAACCCTTCCTTCACCTCTGACAAGACGTGTATTAATCACAACTTGTGAATGTGGGGAGTGCCAGGCCTCCACCGTGGTTCGTATTACACGTTAAACTGTAGGTCCTCCATTTCATCTCACAATCATCCTACCATTACACATTAACGTAAGAGCGCATAACCCGAATGGATAGTAAGACGTGGTGCTAATAATAATAATAATATTATTATAATACACTGTAACCTTTCATTATACAGTAACCCCATGACTTCTTGGTGTTTACTGACAGCTGACGTATTTGAAAAGTTACAAGACCAAATTATGTATCCCTACGCCAAACCATATGATTTGCAAACACATGTGTTTAGAAGCTGTCACTTCTGACAGTAAAAATTTAGGTATATACCTAAATGTTTACTGTCAGAGGTCAGCTGCGAGCTGTCAGTCAGCACCAAAGAAGCCATGAGGCTACTGTACTTAAGATTTACTTGAATTAACCATTACTGACGGTAGTCACTAATAGATTAATGTTATCTTATGTAAAGGGGTAATGAATAAAAAAAAGTTTAAACCTGTGAAATAGATTAATGTAATATAATAAAAATTAAAAACTTACAAAATGGAACACTAGGGAGCTGGCCCCTTTTAACTTTCTCTCTCTCTTCTCTCTCTCTCTCTCTCTCTCTCTCACCAACACAAATCTCTTAACACAACTGTGACAGGTAGACCAATCACTTAGACAACGTTTTCTTTCTGTCTAGCTAGCACGACCTTGAGTGTGTGTTTGAGTGAAATAAGCGAGGAATACATTTTAAATGACTCACGCCTAGAGTCGAATCTGCAGTGTCCAAGAACTCAAGTCAACTAGTCGTTGTAGCCAGTTTTAAAACCACTCCAAGTCACATCTTTCTTGATTTTCCAAGACAAGGTTTGTTTTGTTAATCCCAACTTCAATGCAGAAATTTTTTGTTGTTGTTCGAAGCTACATTTCAAGTTTTTGTTTTTAGGAAACTTCACAAACATTTTATTTTAAAATAAGGAGCTCTTTTATATTCATCGACTAAAGTAAATTATGTACAAATGATAATAAGACTGTCTTTGTCTCTATCAATCCTTAACAAAGGTTATCGTGCAAGTTCGTGGAGAGTGACTTGAAAATGTTTCCCAGTAACCTCCGAGATACATTGTTGTTTTGAATCCCGGCGGAATACGAAGTTCTTCACCTTCGTGTGTCGCAAAAGCAAGAAAGGGGCAAGTGAGCCGAAGTTATTATTATTATTATTATTAGCACCGCGTCTTACTACCCGTTCGGGTTATACGCACTTACGTTAATGTGTAACGGTAGGGTGATTGTGAGATGAAATGGAGGACCTACAGTTTAACGTGGGAACCGAACCACGGTGGAGGCCTGGCATTCCACACATTCACAAGATGTCTTGTCAGAGGTGAAGGAAGGGTTTGGCAATCAGATAAATCTGTGCCAGGACCGAGGATTGAACTCCGGACCCACAGCACAGAAGTCTGACAACTTACCCCTAGACCGCCAGGTCACCCAGCGTATTATAATTTCAATAGTAGTAAATAATGAATTTACGTACATTTATAAATATTTGCTGCGACCCCCAGAATCTTTTCCACAACCAAAATTTTAAGAACCTGTGATATATTTTCATAAATTTAAATAAATAAGGCAATCCATGGATTAGAGACGAAGAAATTATTAAGTTATGCACCTGTATTATCATAAAGAAAAAATGGGCAAAAACACATCTAGAAAAACCAGCACCAGAATTGGTGGGCACGTAGGCTAAATGTTTGACTCACCTCTCATATATTATTTTATTTTGTAGAACCACGTCTTAATTCCGGTTCATTTTACACGCATATGTTTTATTTGCACTAATGAGTTTGGGTTTAAGGGTGGAATTTAGAGGAAGTGTACCCGCATTTGCTTGGTGGCGGAATGGGAAACAATTTAGGGAAAATCATCATTAGAACACCCGACAAAGATTCAAACCTCGGTATCCTTATCATCAGCTGTCCAATCTATTGCTAGAATGAGGTCTTAGATCATGTGGCAAAAGAACAGGTCTAGCTCAAGTCTGGTTTGTCGGTGGGTGACAAGGATTCGAATCCAATTTGTGTGTAGCGAGGGTGTATTTTTTTTTTCCTAAATGATTTCCCTCGTTTTCTCCAGGAAAATATAAGTGTATTTCCTCTCAATTCTATCTTCCTCATTCCTGTCCTAACAGCGTGAATAAAACAATTTTAGCCCAAGTGGGGGTTAAGGCGTGGTACCAAAAATGTCAACTAATTTACTCTGCCAAAATTAGAAAAATCGTTCTCCCTGTCAACGGCAAATCGGGCAAGACGAGAGTGACGCCTTATTACATGTTTTCATGTGGATGGGGTTGAGACTTAAGCTTTATCTAACCTACGAATATCAAATCTTCATTTTACGTACGAATCTCGAATCTCAAATCCGAATTTTATAAAACATACCTTGTGTTTTAAATGTCTTACTCCAATAGTTTTTAAATTCCAATAGAAAATACAATCCTTAATTAAATTTTAAATGTTATTTCTATATAGTATTCACGAAAGCATTATTATGTTCATCTAAATGATAAACAGATTGTATGGGTTCTGGCTGTTAAGTTTTTTCTAATATTCGTGTTGGACCAAACAAACAATAAGCCGTATAAATCCACGAAACAAAATTTGACTAAATATTCTATTTTTAACCGTTTTCGAATATTAAATACTCGATTATCGATTATTAATTCGAATATTCTACGTTCCCAATCCTAGTATTAGTAAAAAACAGAATAACATTATAATTTATTGTATACAGTCCTTTTAATTTCCCTTCTAGCACCAGATTCCTCTTCCATTTTCATTCTCCTCCCCTTCCTCTCTAGTAATGTTTTAATCCCCTCTCTTTAATCCAGACCGATGCCTCTACCCCAGACAGAAGAGAAACAGGAGACCTCGAGCCGTGGGTACCACAGTTAACACCGATAAATGACTCGTTCGCACGCCACTGCGTGCCTGTTGTCTTCCAGAGGAAGCGCTAGGAAGGTCATTTAGAACGTGGCTTTACAAGCGCCGCCATATTTGTCACTGTGGAACGAGCTCTACTCTGGACCGTTGGGGAAAAAGGAATGTTTAGGTTGGACTGCAGTGGCGGCTCGTGGTGTATTTAAAAGTGGGTAAATAAATACTCACCTTCCCTTAACATGGACACAATTTGACACAGTGAAATTTTGACATATGACATTTTCAAGAATAAGATAAAATGTGCGTAAAAATCGTTCTCAAAAAGTATATTCTTATTTCGAAAAAAGTTTTCGTAAATTTTTTACTAGTTGACTAAGCGATCCTTTTTATCATTAAAAAAAACTATATTATTTATGATCAAATATAAAATTTGAAGTAATGTATTTAAAAAACATCAAATTTTTCAAAAATTAACCTTAAATCAATATTTCTATCAAAACAAGTTTACAACGTTATTTACCATGCAAAACTCTCACCAGATAGCTTTTTTAAACATAAATAGTTAAGAGACATTTTCTAAAACATATTATTTTTCTAAACTGCCCTTAATTTTAGTGCTAGAATCAAAATCACGGTTTTATTCGTTAATTTTTCTTTTGCGGTATAGACATTGTAAATATCAAGTTTGGACGGAATCAATATAACTGTTTTGGTACTAGGCCCGGCTACATACATACATACATTCAGAGGGAAATATAGGTTTGTAATACCTCATTTTTTGAGTTTAGGGGCACATAAAACGTCAATATAATTTGTATCTAGAGGTCAAAAATTTTAACAATCACAATTTTTTACTTTATTTGAAAAATTAAATAAATATGATGTAGGATAAATCGTATTTTTGAGTAGATGTCTCCAATTTTGAAGTTTTTATATTGTTCATTGGTTTCAAAGAGGTAACTAATTTTTTGGGGTCGTATCACATTTGTTTTGATATATTACGTCATAAATAGCTATTCGGTGCGTATAGAAACAAAAATATCAATTGTTAAGGTTTGAAGGTAGTTTGGGGTTAAAATTCTGAACAGGTTTAAATAAATATTGTTTTTGACTCTAAATGTTATTAACTTCTCCCTCCACGCAAATGTGGGTATATTTTCTCCCAAGTATACCTTCATCATAATTACTCAGTATTGTAATTAAAATACGTTTAGCCTCGATGAGTAGTCAGACACGGTTGAAAAATAAGTTTTAACGTAATATTATAGTATTTAGCACCACGTCTTACTACCCGTTCGGGTTATACGCTTTAAGTACTAATTACTCCAATGGATTAGGAATTGGGAAGGTTGAATTAGAGGAAGTGAACCCGCATTTGCGTGGAGGGAGAATGGAAAATCATTTAGGAACCCCCCCCCCCCCAGTTCACCCGACCGAGATTCGAACCTC
>CABEEJ010000480.1:127174-159103 GCA_901482245.1 Timema douglasi | reverse complement strand
CCCCCCCCCAGTTCACCCGACTGAGATTCGAACCTTGATCTGCCCATCCTCAGCAGTCGAGCTCAACACGACAAGTGCGTT
The DNA here is from genome assembly GCA_901482245.1 of Timema douglasi. Taxonomy (NCBI): domain Eukaryota; kingdom Metazoa; phylum Arthropoda; class Insecta; order Phasmatodea; family Timematidae; genus Timema; species Timema douglasi. The sequence continues at coordinate 159,022 of CABEEJ010000480.1, read as the reverse complement.
AGCCAACTACGCCACCGAGGCGGGCTTTAACGTAATAGATTCTTTAGTAAGAAAGTAGATATCATTAATTCTAGATTTTTAAAAAAGATTGTTTTAAACATTTAAAAGCATTTTAGCGATGAATATGGGAAAATAAGTTTTCCCCACAAACCCTTCTTCCTTGCCCCTCCCCCCCTTCCACCCTGAGTCTCCCAGGATACCACTAAACGACCTGAGTGTTGGGTTTGGTTTGGTTTAAAAGGGGATGTGATATATTCACACACATCTGAAAAGCGACCATTGAAAAAGAGAAAAGGGGGTAAAAGGGTGTTCGTTGGTTTTAGGTCATTTTATGAGAGTGTGGAGCCTAGCATCCCCTTACCAACACCCCTCCCCCCACCACATTACCCCCATACCCCCTAGTAGCGAGCCGGACTTGAGTAATTGTTGCTGCCTCCTAGGTCCACACACAACACAAAGATTAATTAATTTTCCATTCTAAATTCAAATCAGCGCATTTTCCCCCTATAATTCACCCCCTTTCCCTGGATATTTCTCCCCTACGTTTCTTACGCGAATTATATCTCGCGTGTAATTGCTGGAACCACTTTTTTTTTCCTTATGATACAAGGAGACATTGGATTGAAATTATTTGTACAGTTATTTGAAACAACAATTCTTCTCACGAAGAAAAAAAAAAGGTGAGTTTACTAACTAATCATGTATCCCTTTTCTTTTCTTTTATTATAATTTGTGATAAAATGTTCAAAAATCATTTAACCATCTCAATAAGCTTTTCTCAGAAAAAAAACATCATATGAGCTCCTCTTCAAATAAAAATTCTAAACAAAATGTCTAAAGAATTTATTTTAAATTTTACAAAAAATTAGTCATCAGTAAACTACCCTCAAATGATTTTTTATTTGTTTTAGAGAAATGAAAAAAACCTTATCATACATAATGTAAAACCGGAATAAGTCAGGAGTGCTAATCACTCATCTATTTATCTAGTGAACTTAGTTGTGTAGTAAGAATAATGTGTGTATAAGCGTATACAATTCAATGAGACAACCACGATCACCAAGGATGTCATTCAACCTAAGGGTTGTTCACCCCTCAACCAGAATCCCCCCCCCCCCCCCCTCCTCTCAGATCATATCTCCTCAGACCTGTTTACGAGCAAATAATTCACTAATACGACTTAGCATGATCACACATGAATATGCATACAGAACATCGCATGCCTTGTTTACGTGTGGTTACACAAAGATGTGGCGAGTCAGGTTGACCATGTGTGAAAAACATTGCCTTAAAACAGTCAACAACAAATGACGGTAGTTGGCGTGCCCTTTTTTTCTTGTGAAATGGGATTGCTTGGGGTATTTACATTTGAGCGACGTGTGATTGAACGTTTACATAATTTACACATGGTAGGATTAAATTTAAAATTTCTTGTTTACAAAAAAATTCTTACATGTTTTATGAAAGCGAACGGCCTGAATAGCTTTCAAGAGCCAAGTAAAATTGATTAAAAAGTGCTACCTCACACTGGTAACTACGCTGTCTAAGGCATCGAATTTACAATAATCTGCTCTGCTGCTGAAGGTTAAATTTGTAGTTCCTGGCTGTTGCACTCGAAGTGGTTTTTTCCCCAAGCTATTTACCATTGTGATTACTCATCTCATCGTCTCGTTAATGCAGGTGCGTTTAATTTAAATACCATCCTCCTCACCCTATGGATTAAGCCAATAAATCATTGTTAAAACGTATAGACTAAAAAATATTATAATAGCTAAGTAAATAAGATGTTAAATATTTATAAAAGAAGTACGCGTGTATGAAACTTTAATATGCTATTTAAACCAGAGTTTTATTATTATTATTATTAGCACCGCGTCTTACTACCCGTTCGGTTTATACGCACTTACGCTAATGTGTAATGGTAGGGGGATTGTGAGATGAAATGAAGAACCTACAGTTTAACGTGGGATCCGAACCACGGTGGAGGCCTGGCATTCCCCACATTCACAAGTTGTGATTAATACAAGTCTTGTCAGAGGTGAAGGAAGGGTTTGGTAAACAGAAAAATCTGTGCCGCGACCAAGGATTAAACCAGAGTTAAATTGATAAAATATTATTATTTATTTCTCTACATAAACATTAAAGATTTTCTAACTGCATATTTCATATAAATATTATTAATATTGATATTGTATCTAGTGCAATTTTTAAACACAGGGAGATATTAGCCTCAATCTACAAACTTGCTTAACCTAATTTATCCAAATTTATGATTAGGAATAAAATTAATTTGGAAGTAAGACAAACCCAAATCAGAATATCTATGTATACCCCCCGATATCTAACTAATGACATATATTTAATTTGATCTCTTTAGCCAATTAGCTAATGAAAATAGAGAAATTTATTGCGATTTGTAATCTACTAATATTGCCTCTGAATATTCTAGCAATATTTGATAAAAATAAAATTTAAAAATCGTTAAAGTTATAACGAAACTTGAGCTCAACTAGTATTGTGTCTAATTGGTATCTAAGGCTCCGGTCTAAATTCCAGGGGATGTTATCACTAAAAAAAAAGGCGTTAGTAGATAAATTAACAATAAATTATTTTTTTTCGATTATTAGTTAATTCATTTTAACACATGGGTTATATAAATTCTTAGTCTATGAGGTAGGGATAGTAATTGTAATTACAGGGAAAAAAAAGTACTTTAATTAGCTTGGAGAGGGATGAGAAAACCACACTGATTCTCTACATGTGGAAAAACAAATGCAAAGCATTCAACAGAGATTAAACTCTAATATGTTGCAAGCCTGACGCCTTATACCACAAAGCGTGTATTTCCTATAATTAATTTAATTATTCGTATAAAACAAGTTATTAGTGGATTTTATGTGCATCAAGTGCTTAAAAACAATAAATAATAATTATTATTATTAATATTAGCATGGCGTCTTACTACCCATTCGGGATATACGCACTCAAGCTAATGTGTAATGGTAGTGTGTATTGTGAGATGAAATGGAGGACCTACAGTTTAACGTGGAATCCGAACCACGGTGGAGGCCTGGCATTCCCCACATTTACAAGTTGTAACATTAAGAATAAATAATTATATTTAGAATGTTCTCGTAACGACTTGCAACTCGAGAAAAGATAGTTATTTTGGAAATGTTGGTGAAAGAACCTTCACGCATCGCCAATGGCTTTCCTCTTAAGTTTTAATTTGACAAAAGCTCGTTTAAAAGAACAAAGAGTTTTAAGGCGAGAAGGAGTATTGAAAAAACAAAAACATGTAACATAACAAACTACGTCGATGTTAAAAAAATACTTTTTTTTCTAACTAAACAAAAAAAAACATAGTTTAATCAGGACATCCATCATCAGTGAGCTAAGTGTGTTTAATAAGACCCCCCTTTTTTTTAACCGTGAAATGGCAACCAAGCATGTCTAGCTGCCTCGTACTATTTTAGGCCTTGTGACCCTGTTTTTAAAGCTAAGGAGGTATTGTATGGGGAATGGGGGGAAAGAGGCGTGTTTTAAGTCGAAGTTGTCGTCTTGGAAATAAAGGGCTGTTAGGAGGCTAGTGAGTGACACAGATAGAGAGAGACCCGATGGGGAAAGTGACGACGCCCTTCACCCGAAGATGCGCCATTTGACGATTGACGAACACTTGATTAATGTGGAAATAAATTGGCAAGAGCCTCTTAGTTGATGAGCCGTTAAATAAGGTCGTGTGATGTTGTTGGCGGGAGAAAAGTTTAAAAATAGCCACACATGCAAGGGGACGCCATGGCGTTAAATTAACTTCACCATATGTGTTTCGAAAATCATACAGTTCTTCATTATTATTATTATTATTATTTTTTTTTTTTTAGTTATGCAAAATTAACTTTAAGTTGATTTATTCTAGTTTTATGTTGTGTAACTAATTCCCCTAAGCCCTTATTACGATTTGGTTACAATTAAGGATTGGTGTGTCCTCGGGCGTCGAAGCCCAACCAAATAATTTTGAATTATTTATTATTATTTAGCACCGCGTCTTACTACCCGTTCGGTTTATACACTTTAAGTACTAATTACGCTAGTGGATTGGTAATTGGGAAGGTTGAATTGGAGGAAGTGAACCCACATTTGCGTAGAGGGAGAGTGGAAAACCATTTTAGGAAAAACCACTCCCAGTCCACCCGACCGAGATTCGAACCTCGATCTCCCCGTCCTCGGAGGTCGAGCTCAACACGACTAGCGCGTTAGCTAGCTACGCCAACAAGGCGGGTAACAATTTTGAACATTTACATATATTTTTTAATATAAAGGTCTGTACGGACCAAGCTCCAAGGTCAGAATAAGGAATGGAATCCCCTAAGCCAATATTTCCGTAAACAATATAACAAAAAGGTTGATTTCAAAATAAACTCATGTTTAAATTTAAATTTTAGTAAATTAATAACCTGCCTCGGTGGCGTAGTTGGCTAACGCGCTTGTCGTGTTGAGCTCTACTGCTGAGGACGGGGAGATCGAGGTTCGAATCTCGGTCGGGTGAACTGGGGGTGGCTTTTCCTAAATGGTTTTACACTCTCCCTACATGCAAATGCGGGTTCACTTCCTATAATTACACCATCCCAATTCCTAATCCATTAGAGTAATTAGTACTTAAAGCGTATAACCCAAACGGGTAGTAAGACGTGGTGCTAAATATTATTATTAGTAGTAGTAAATTAATAAAATGATAATCCACACTAATGTATGCTTAAAATAAATACAACTCATCATGTAATTGTTTAGTTGTATATACATCACAGCGTGTTATGTTCGCATTATATGCTTATGTACTAATTACGCCAATGTGCAAGGGATATGAATAGTTTAATTTGAAGAAAATATACCCGCATTTTCAATCAGGATAAAACCCTTAGTGAAAACCACCCTCAGTACAGGACCCCGATCCACCCATCATTGGCAGTCGAGTATATTGCGTGAGTGACACCTTAGACCATTCTACCAAAGAAGTAGGATATTTAGTTATAGGTATAAAAGGCATATTTATAAGCATGGTTGAAGTCGTGCCCTGAACATACAGATAATATATTGTGGTTTGTTTAGTGGGAAAGGGATAATAGGGTTTAAATTCCTATCAGGTGCTTTCTGGGTTTCTTTTCTTAAATAGTACCCTAACCACCAACCACACAAATTCGGGTGTATTTGTTATAAAATATATATTCTTCATCCCCATCCAACTATTGTAGTTACATGTGGATAGCCCTGACGGGTAGGAAGGAACTGCGGTAAATAAGATAATAAAATTTAGCTAATTCCATAACGGACACAAATAAATGGCATGACTCAATTGCACAAACTTTATTATATTGTGGCATCATAGTTTCGAAGAAAAATTTCAAAAATACGTATTTAGTAAACTACCCTTAAATAAGTTGTACTCATAAAAACAAACACTTCATCTTGTTTGTTACTATAATCACTCTTTATGTATACACTTTAAACTAAATTGTTCAAATATTTTTAACAAAATTCAAATTTTAAAAAAATTATCTATTAACTACCCTAAAATTATTTATTTGTAAAAAAAATGCGTATTATTATTTATCATGAAAAAATTCACATGTTCACATTTTGAATTCAATCTTGAAGGTCAATTTTCAAAACATTCGAATTTTCAATAATTTGTTGATTGTTGTTGTTTATTTTGGATAAATTAAGACACATTATTTTTGATTTGTAAAATAGTTTCATGATACCAAGTTTGAGCCAATTCGCTAAATATTTTTTTTAATATTAGAACTTAAAAAAAGTCATCAATAAACTAAACACAGCAAAATTCCTCCCCACCTCCCCCCAAACAAGTACCTATACATCTTTATCTGTCATGTTCATGTCAAAAGCCCTTCAGATATACATTTTAAATCGCTAAAGCTATTTTCAAAATAATTTGAATTTAAAAAAAATCACTCCTCAGTAAACGGCCCTTTATCAATATTTTTACCCAAAACCAAGTAAACAGGGTTATTTGTAATGTTAAACACTCCCAAAATACCCATTTGTAACCTAATCGTTAGAGCAATTTTAAAATATTTCAAGTTTTTGAAATATTAATTTTCATTAAAGTACATTTAAACGAATTTTTGCACAAAAACCAATTTCAGATTGCTATTTGTCATGTCAAACAAATCCTAGATTTGCATTTTAAACAAAATCGTTAGAGCCATTATCGAAAAAAGTACACTTAATTAAAGGGCTAGACTAAAAAGATATTCTGTGGTATAGACCTATTAAAATATAAACATCAAGTTTGAAANAAAAAAAAAAATCAAACTATTTTGTATCCGTAGCCAGGGACAAATAGACACACAGATGGACAGACAAAATGGTAAAAATCTACTACTTTGAGTTCATATTCACATAAAACGTAAAAAATTGTCATAATTTTAAGATTGATTTTATTCATGGGCACAATATTTCCTCTTGATATGATAATGTAAAAAAAAACACTAATTTTTTAAGATATGTATTAAGGGCTACAATGACCTCTAGTCACTATTTACTGTTTAGTAGGCTTTATTTTAAAATACATGAGTGTAAACAAATAATAAACGAAATTAAATTAAATATAATGTTAAACAAGTAAAACCTACAACATAAACCTAGAAACTATCCAACCCCCTACCCTCTTATTGGATTTTAAAAAAACACCCTGTGGCAATGAATAACTTCTGCTGCCCAGTCAATGTGAACCGAGTCGGAAACTTACTTTATGGACTTGTCAGTTGCGTGTATAAGGGAGACCGGGTTGACACAGCCCCGCGGGCACCGAACTACGCGCTGGCTGTGACGTCACAGCGCTAAGCGGCTGCGACAAGGTGACAAATCACTGTCGCATTGCGCGCATCACACCCACCTAAACACTAAAGGGAGGAGGTAGGGTGGATTATAAGGGAGCGTGTATTTAAAAAAAAATTGTAGGCTCCCCTTTCTGCATTTGTAGAAGGATTAAAGTGTTTTAAAATCAAGTTAAATTATTTCCCTGGTTTGTTTTGTGATATCTGACTGAATTTTGGTATAGACATGGCCTTGAAAAAAATGGATACTGTAACTGTAATAATTATATAAACCTAGGCCTATATAAATGAACGGTAGAGGGGGAAAAGTAGGAAAGTTCAATTTTAACACAAATTGAGTTTGTGCTTCAATCTGCTAGACAGTAATGTGAAATTTCCTATGCATCTTAGATTATGGTTAATAGAGGCCTCTGTCATATTTAAATTAATTAAAAAAGAATTTGTTTGATTCCTTAAGAAATTTGAGATATAAAAGTCGATGTCCTGGAACATGTGTGTAATGTGGCTTTCCCCCTTTCCTCTTTACCCTTAAAATATCAAGTGTACTATTATAGACTACTGTGATACAGTTCACAATGGCTTGACTTTTGAACTCGCTAGCAAATGACAAAAACTTCAAAACACGTGTGTAATATTTATCTTCGACTTACGATCCCGTTATCACATTTCTGTACATATTATAACAAACTTTACTGGCTACGACTTGATGATTGACGACATCTACATACTTTTGTAATAGTAGGTGACCTGGCGGTCTAGGGGTAAGGTGTCAGACTCCTATGCTGGAGGCCGGTGTTCAATCCTCGGTACCGGCACAGATTTGTCTGATTACCAAACCCTTCCTTCACCTCTGACAAGACATCTTGTGAATGTGGGGAATGCCAGGCCTCCACCGTGGTTCGGATTCCACGTTAAACTGTAGGTCCTCCATTTCATCTCACAATCACCCTACCATTACACATTAGCGTAAGTGCGTATAACCCGAACGGGTAGTAAGACGCGGTGCTAATAATAATAATAATAATAATATGTTTGTCGGCAACAGGTGAGCTAAACTTGAATAATTAAGATTAATTCTTCCCGAAAGGGGTGAAGGTATATCATCTAGTTGAGCTGTTTCTCTCACTGCAAAAAAAAAAAAAAGTGCTAATCCCGTAGTCTGTCATCTTAAAATTTCGCAGTGGAACTGTTCTTTAAATTCATGAAAGGCTAGGAAAAAAAATTGAAAACAATTATAATCGAAAATCAGGATCTGTTAGGTTCTGTTTCGTGGTCTATACTATAAGTGGGCCAGGTTTCAGCACTAAATGTCATCTAGGGACTTCTGGAGTGTGTGAAAAGACACCCCCGCCCTTACACACACACACACAAACACACAAACACACTGGTGGATTATATGTAGATGTTTAAAATACTAATTATTATAATATTTTTATCAACACTCTATTTTCCTTCTTTTTACATTTACCGAGCCACTCGCATATTTGCAATAATGGGGTATGTATGAGGAGGTTTGCATATATTTGCGTGAGGATAAATCGATAAATCATTTGGGAAAAATATATCTTAGTAAACCAAGACAGGGATCAAACCCAGACCTACCCTACCCATCATCGGTAAACCAAGCTAGACGAGAGTGATACTTATATTTTGCCCACGTACCCAACTGGTGCGGGTTATTATTCCTCGATATTACTATAACCCTACAAACAATGGTAAAAGTGTTTTTTTATTAACTGCGCTGAAACAAATCCTCTTGTGAAATAGGGACCTGTTTAGAATTTGGGTTAAAACATTACTCCAAGTTTTGGAATTGAATTATCTTTCCTACCTTTCTAAGTGCTTCACGATGTCTTCGTACGCTGCACGACAGTTTTCCCAAATTCCAGACCTGAGATAAAAACAAAAAAACAAAATTAACACAAATTATAATAAAACCGTAACGTCATTTGTAAACAACATAATGAAGAATAGGCGCCAGCGTTATTGACTGGAATGCCAAACTCTTTACCCCAGAATATTACGACTCGAGTGCTAATCCCAGCTGATGCATTTCTTCTCAATTGTCCTCCTCGACCCCAACACATTGTATTGAGTTGTTGATAGCCATATAACTAGTAAGCTTTGAAAATTGTGTTAAATTATATTTTTGATTTATAGGCTATAATTTATTTTGCATGATAATTTTAACTTTTATGTTTGAATATAAGTTTCATACTCTAAATTTGTTTATTGAGAAATTAAAATCAAATATATGCAATGAATATGTTATTAAAATCAATATAGAGGTAACTTTTTTAATTTAGTTTTTTTTGTAGTGTTTAACTACCCGTTTAGGTTATAATAAAAATAGTCTGCCAGCTATGAATAAATGCGCAACATTTGATTAATTTCTGTTTCCTTGCTTCTATTTCCTTTCTTTAGTGCGATTTCCTGGACAACTTTCTTTTAAGCCACATGAAAGTTAATTGTATACTCCAAAAAATGTACAAAGCAAGGAGATAAACCCAATATTTTATTGGTTTTATTGAATCTATCCGAGGAGTTGAGCTTGCAACTACCTGACAACTGTAAAGGGTAGGAATGAAAGTAAAAAAGGAATAAAGAAAGGGGTTCAAACCTTTTCATTGCGTACCGCAAACAGAGGAAGATGCGAAGTCCATAAAGAGAACACAGAAAAAGAAAGGGTGGAAAAGAGGGTAGGTAAGGGCGTGCGTAGCAACTGATTATCATTTCATCACTTTACTTTTAATTAAAATGCAAATCTTTAATAAGAAGGATTATGGAGTAGTTCAGAGGAAAAATGGAGAAATGCTGAGTGAGGGATTGGGGGGGCGGGGGTGAAGGAATAAATAAACGAGCTTCCAGAGAATTTTTGTTAGCATGAAAAACGCCCAAATTTGTAAAGTGTCATTAAAAAAATGAGTTATTAAGCCTACGATTTACAAACATCTGGTTGTGTCTATTTTCCTCAAGACAAAGAACCTTGTAAGGGCCCATTTATAATTGGACAGTACATAAATCCCCCGCACATAGTACTTACTAGCTTGTGAAAATTATGTAATCAAGTGAGATTTCTTGATTTAAAAACACATTTCGTTTAATTATACATTCAAAAATAAAGGACAAATATCAACATGAGAATATATTTTGTTTTGTAAATGAACAAACATTTAGGCTATTATTAAACAGTTTAAGAATTTACCATAGTTTTCGAAGTGAATATTTAGAATTCTGAGAGCGAAAATTAGCCGAGAATCAGCATTCATCTGGTATTAAATAAGTTATTAAATAAAAATAAAAATTGGATCTGTTTGTTAAACGAACAAAATATATATGTTATCATTATTTCTATGGTTTTATTATTTGAGCCTAACCCTTGGTGTCTCACTACAAATAAACGCATCGTTGCAGGAAACTTTCAAACATTATTAAAAAAAAAGTGTCCCTATTCCATTCTAGACATAAATTAACTTACGTATTGTGAGTTGAACACATAGTGAATAATTCCTTAAATTGGATAAGGAACGACATATAGGAAAAGAACACTTCAAAGAGAAACAGATGAATCCAACTCGACAAACAGACGGAAGAGGCCAAAAGAATTTTTGCTGTTGGGGGTTAAGTCAATTAGAGAAAATGGAAAGAAAAGACAAGAGTTTGAAGATTATAAAGCCTTACAAAAAGTACATAAGACTTGGATAATACCCACTTGCCCTTTCTTACTGGTAATACGATAATGTTGCACATGGGCAGTAACGATAGAGAGAGACGTATTTCTTTTTTAAATGGTTATACACTTTTTCGGTAAGTAAAATATTGGTGTTCTCATTTAAATATATATACAATGAAATATTGTTAAAAATATTTTTTTTTAATAATAGCAATTTAATAAAATTTTACAGCGTAGTGAAGTATATTTTATAAGTGAGACCTACTAAACCATTCGTTAATATTCCCACAAAGCCTTAGCTTTGACCAACAACTAAGAGTAGATTCATATTTTGGTAAATTATTTGGTTTAAAAGCAGATTTTAAGCAAATCTCAGCGAATAATATGTAAACCCATTATCTATTTATAAGGCTCCTAGCACTATTAAAATGCTATTTAACTTTAATTTGTAATCAATGTTAGTTCTGCACAAGACTTTAAAACTATAATAATTAATAGCAGGAGTCATTAAAATATCGACAAATTAATAAAATTAATTTTAAACTGTTATAAGATCTAACCAAACAAGATCCCGAGAAGAAAGTTGTGTTAGGACATACCTAGAATTGAACCAGAATCATTACAGTTGTCAACAGACATAATTGGCAACCGAGCCAAAAGTCACGTGCAAACTGCATATAACATTTTACCTATATCAACTCTGAAACCACAATCGTTGGGCATTATTGGATTTAAATGAATAAAGTTGATAGCTACTTTATTTTTAATATGGTAAACTGTATCTCCCCTTAACAGTACATGAATCCTATGGCAGAACCATGAAACAGCGTAAGAATATAATGTCACGTGAGGCCGTGTGAAAGCACAACAGTTAAAAAAAAAATATGTACGGTGTACCGTACTGACTGTCTCATACCTATGCCTAAAAATAGGAATATTTACTTAATACCATTAAGATATGTGAAACGAAATAATACATATTGTTATATACACCTATTGAGGGGAAAATAACATCTTTGTTCGTCAAAGGTCATAACAATCAATTTTGTATAAATACATTTAAAAATTTACATATTTTACAATTTCTCAGAAAATATTGATTTTATAAAAATATAATTCAAACAAAGGTGTTTTTATTTAAATTATACTACACATTTTAAATTTTATATATAAAAAATAGATTAAATATCATCCATTTTGGTTGTAAATAATGGGTTTATATTATCTAAAGGGATTTTATATTAAAATATGGAGTGTAGAAACAAACTGGTAAAAAAGATTTTAAGGATACAGGGCAAAAAGGGGGAAGGTCACGTTACCTAAATTTTCCATGACAACTTTTATATCTCAAACTCCATCATGAGCCCAGAAAGCACTTTAAAAAAATTAAATATGACAGAGACCTCTTGTAACCACTATTAAAAGTGAATTAAAAAGGTCTCATGATTGTTTAACAGATGGCAGCACAAACTCAGTTTGTGTTAAAATTGGACTTTCGCCCCTTTTTACCTTGTAACCTTCATTTGGAAAATAACTTTCAGAGATCCCGGTCGATATCCTAACCTTAACCTTAACCTTACCGATACCGATGGTCCATTTCATTGCGAACCCAACACCTCAGACCATGGAACCACCAATGGGGGTAACTAATATAAAAATACAGTGTGACAAACCTTGCGATGACGTCCATGCCAGGGATGCCCTGGTTTTTGATGATGGAGCCGTCCGCCCGGGCGAGTCCCGGGTGCGGGAGCCCCGCGGGGGAGAGGATGGCGGTGTGGGCGGCCGCCGGGTGATGGTGGTTCAGCCCCATGAACTGCATGTGGTTGAGGTGCGTGGGCGGGTGGTTGTAGCCGTTGGCCAGGAGCGGTGACTTCTCCAGTCGGGGTGGATCTGCCAACACCAGCACACAGCCTACGTCAGTAACATTAGCACACCATGAATATACTAGCCACGCGTGGACGACATACATGTATTAGCCCCGTTTCACGGAGGGCGGACTTCAAAGCACTCAAGTTATACATCTATTACGTTACTTACTTACTCTATGGCATTAGGTACTCGAAAGTAAATTGCTGCACTTAGAAAAGTACGCCCCCTATGCTTATCTTGAGCGAGTTATACTCGGTCTGAGCTCATTACATCCTATGATTATCTTGAGCTAGTTATATCCAGTCCACCTAATTACACCCTATAACTTTCAAGTCCATTTTAATGTTATTCTCCTATCTGCGTCTAAGTCTTCTTAATGGTCTCTTTCCATTTGATGCGCCACTCAATAACTTGAACAGGGTCCTAGAATCCCCATTCACGCTTCATCTCCTGCCAACCGTAATATAAAATACTCAATTATCCTTCCGATGTATTGTAAAGAGTACAGGGTATGTATCTCATCATTATATAGCCCCCTCCGCTCCCTAGTATCATCTTATCTTTTTAGATCAAGTATCTTCCTAAGCACGTTATTCTAGAACACCCCAAATTGGTTTTCGTCATGTAAAGTAAGAAATCCTGTTTCAACCCCATATAGAACAACCGGGATCTAATAATTCACCTATAACATAACATTAATATGATTATTATTTTCAATAGATTATTTAGGCTATACGCATAGTTTTTTTAAAAGCCTGACGAGAGGTACGAGGGAGTATCACAAAATTTCCGGACTGGTGCTGCCACCTGGAGAGAAGTTGTAATAGCACTATGCAACATTAGACGGCAACACTAGCATATATTAGGAGTCAGTGTACCAAGTTTTACTTATCTGGGCGGTTCTAATTTTTCACGTCCATTTTTTTGGAGTCATGTACGTGGCCTGTGGCAATTTTCACGATGAATCCAAAAAAGTAATAGTGCGCTTGCGTCAATTTTTGTGTGAATCACGGTAAAAGTGCGACAGATACTCTAAAAATGATTAAACAAGGGTTCGGGGAAGAAAGTATGGGCCGTTCAAAAGTGTGTCAATGGCATGCCCGGTTCAAGGCCGGCCGTACATCCATTGAGGACGACGAACACACAGGGAGGCCCAGCAGCTGCACAACACCCACCAAGGTTGCCAAACTCCAACAGCTCATACGTCAGAAACGACTAAAAACCATTCAAGATCTTGCTGAGGAGATGATAATTAGTTTTGGAACATGCCAACAAATTTTGGCTTCTGAGTTGGGCTGCACCCTGTCACCACCAAATTTGTGCTCGGGATCCTGATAGCTGAACAGAAGCAGCCGCGCGTCGATGTCTGTAATGAGCTTCGTCAGGTTACCTCCAACGATGCAACCTTATTGTCCAAGGCTAGCATTGGTGATGAGAGCTGGGTTTACGGTTATGACTCTGAGACCATGCAACAATTCACCCAATGGGAAAACCCAATCTCACCAAAACCAAAAATTGCTTGACAGGTGAAAATCAATGTTAAGAGCTCATAATTCTATTTTCTTACATTAAGGGAATTGTGTACAAAGAATTCGTATCATCAGGTCAGTCAATTCCACGTTCTACTGTGACGTTTTTTGGTGATTGAGTTAAAATGTGCAAAGACATCGCCCTGAGTTTTGGCGACAACAGAAATTAAGATGGCTCTTATCCCCCCCCCCTCCCATATTCCCTTTATTTAGCCCTCTATGACTTCTTTCTATTTCCCAAAATGAAGGTCAAGGTAAAGGGCCACCACTTTGACACCATTGAGAAGATCCAGGCAGAATCTCAGACAGTACTGAACACTCTCACAGAAAACGACTTCCAGGAAGCGTTCCAAAAATGGAAGAAACGCTAAGACCTGTGTATATGTGTGTAAGGGGACTACTTCAAGGGCGATGGTAGCCAATAGGCCCTATGGTAAGTTTTACGAGTTTTATAGTATCAGTCCGGAAAATTTCTGATGTCACCTCGCATGATCGAGATTCGGAAGCCAGCCAATCTCACATTCGGTCTGAATTGCTTGCTAGTCAGAGATGGCTGACTCTATAAATCAGAACCTCTGGAATCATTCAAGTATCAAGATTTAAGAATTTTAAAATAAATTATTTTAATAAAATGAATAACCGAGATTTACATTATACATTCTTCCAAGACTTAAACGAATTTAAAATACTACTGTACATGAAGACACCAGCATAAAAACTTGGAAATCATCCGGGTCTCACTAATTCTGATATAAGATAAATGTATATAAAAAGACAAATAACCAGGATAAATTATACACTGGGGAATCCTCCCAGTCTCGCACTCGGCAAGTAAGATGATTCTCACTCGTCCTTCCCCCTTCGTCAGTGAAATGCGTGCCAGTTCATTACTCACCATACGCACCCCGTGGTTCAATGGCAGTGTGGGTGAGAGGACCCGTGATTTATTTTAGCCCTGGCAGATAATTAGACACACACCCCTTCGTGTCACCATCCCCTTACCTTCCTTAACACTAACTGTATTTTTACTTGTTAACCCTCCCCTTCGCCCCCATCTCCAATTTCTCTCTGCTGTTGTAATTAAAACACCGAGTCGTTACAATGCATACATTCTTCTACCTTCACGAAAAATGAAGACCTTAATTAGAACGTCCATAGGAGTAAGTGGTTAGAGTGGTCGACTACAAATCTAAAGGCCTTGTTTCAACTCTGAATGAGCCCAGATTAAGGCATTTGTTAGGATGATAGACCAAATCGATGACATAAGGGAGATTTAAAATGAAGCAGCTGGCAAATATTTGTTACTGGTTTCGAGGTTATAGAGTATAGATTAAAAATTAAATGGATTGTACAAAACCTAAAATAGCTTATGCACAAATATTTATATGTGTGTTAACGGCAATATGTGTAAACCAGGCATTCTATGAAATGTCTAGGCTTTATATATAATTCCTAAGTGGTTTTAGCAAAGTATGAAATAAATTAGTTTTGCTGTTGTATTTCATACTTTTCTTAGGAAAGTTGTATAGTAACAAGTTATTATATTATATTACCGAGAACAATAGATAACCTAAACAAACTAACCTATTCTAAACTTTATAACAGCAAAACTCGTTTATTTCACACTATACCAAAACCATTCTGGCATTAAATGGAAAGCCTAGGCATTTTGTAGAGCGTCAGGATTTGACAAATTGCCGGTGACATACACACTTGCGAGCAGTTAAACATCTATAAAATATCTCACATATTCTGAAAAATTTATAAATGACATCTGGACACAGGTATTGAACCCAGGACCTTTGGCTTAATAGGCCAATGAAATAACCACTGAGCTGTCTAGGAATCGTCCCGTGCCCAGGGTAATTCTTCAATCATATTTTAAGGCAGAGTCTATGATGGACGTGCGGAAATCGTTCGCACTAAAACAAATATAATAGAGTTTGCTATTTTATTTTCTGGGTACAGCTGTAAAAAGCTATATGAGTTTGCGTAGTGATGTGGGAAAAGTCTCGATGGTTAGTGAATGGAATACATTATATATTAGATTATATAAGTCACGGATAGATTATAGGCCTAGTTGGCAGTTTGAAAATGTATAAAGATGGCCTAATAAAGCAGCTTATGGGGTATAGGTTACACACGCCCCATAAAAACAAAATGCATTAAAAGACGAGTCATGGTTGTTAAATAGATGAGATGACCTCAAAATAGAATAAAACTTATCAACCGCTTAAAGCCTAAATCACCGAAACTTATAGATGAGCTTGATTTTAGATTTTTATAATTTAATAAATATATAGAATTATTTGTAAAAATATAATGGAAAATAAGAACTTTAAAGGGATATTTCCTAGTGAGTCCAGTCTGAATCAAACTCCAAACTGTCGAATCAAATTCAAGTGTGCGAACCAAACACACAACTTTGCCGTTTACCGATATTAGCTTTGTTCTTAGTCCCTTTTATCAATATATTATAAAACCAAATTTCAAGGTATTAGACTTCACAAATTTATTTCAAAAACCATGTAAGATAAACCAAATAAAGCAGAGGCTGATATTCAAAATAAACTTTGATAAATTACATAATCAAAGATTAATAGATGCTCAAATGTAGCCTATATTTAATCTTAAAACAAAGAAATAAACATTTATATAGTAGAGTCTTAACAATATATATTTAAATTGGGATGGAAGGGTATTTTTTTAGCTTCAATGGCAAAAAACTTTATGGCTAAAATTACCAAACTATATTTCTTAAAGACGTTGCCTACTTGTGACGTCATGGCCGGTAGTAAGAAGTGGTGATGATAATGATAATGATATTTAAAAAAAATTAAAACAAGCCCGCAGTATCACAAAATTATTAATTTTATTTTTAAGTAGTTTTCTTGTAAACGTATTTTTAATAAATCCTTTACAGTTTAGGTTTGGCATGCTCACCAAACTATCCTGTAGGAATCTCCCTGTCAGTATGTAAATTAAACAAGTCCACAGTAGCTTATGTATATCTAAAATAAGAAACAAGAAAAAGGTGAAATTAAAAACCAAGTCAATGTTTTCAAGGCGCAAATATTAAAGTGACTGTGTAAACTCGTCATAAGAAGAGGGAAAGGGTTATTAGCACCTAGACAAGAACACACTCGGGTGACCTGGCGGTCTAGGGGTAAGGTGTCGAACTAATGTGCTGGCGGCCGGGTTTCAATCCTCGGTCCCGGCACAGATTTATCTGATTACCAAACCCTCCCTTCACCTTTGACAAGACATCTTGTGAATGTGGGGAATTCCAGGCCTCCACCGTGGTTCGGATCCCACGTTAAACTGTAGGTCCTTCATTTCATCTCACAATCACCCTACCATTACACATTAGCGTAAGTGCATACAACCCGAACGGGTAGTAAGACGCGGTGCTAGTAATAATAAGACACTCAGGCTGAACTGCTCATTTCCTTCCCTCTCTTTCTATTTCGTACATTTGCGTCTAAGTTTGATAGCGCCAAACTGCTTAAGTGCTTCAAGTTAAGATGTAAACCGCTTCGCAAAATAGCTTAGAAATCTCTAACTAGGCAGATTCGTTAAGTAGTAAAAAGGTTTTATTTAATTCTTCTTCTTCTTCACATGTTGGGTTGATGTAATTTCTATCCATCCGGAAGTGAGCATGCATTCAACTTTTCGGCTTGTTAGTGCTGCCTGTACCATTTGGTAGAAATTCAATGTACTCGGGGATTTCAGGAAGAGTGGTGGTAACCATTGCCTTCCCCACTTAATTTCTATGAGCGATCGTGAAAGGGTCAATCAATGTTGCCCGGAAAGGTATTTTAAAACATACTTAGCAGGGTTCTTATACATACTACAAGTGACATGAAACCGATGGCTTTACTTTCCCTCCGAAGGAAGTTGTGCTACGGATTTTTATCGCTCAAGAAATATCCGTCGATCTCAGCTGGGTTTGAACGCACGAACATCGGGTCCTGAGGTGAGAATTTAACCCCAAGACCACTGAGGTAATTTATCTTTATTTTGTACAAATAGTTATATTAACAATGCTTTATTATTTGTCATAGGTGATATCACTATATTAGATTATGCATTTTATTGTTTATCCTAAATATCACTATGATTATGACAAATCATATATTGAGTTAGTTTCGGGTTGCAAATCAAACTAAATGTGCTGATGAAATATTATATTTATTTTACAAAAAAAAAAAAATATTACAATATTTAGCGAATGCCTTTCCACGCCACTTTAGAAAAAGCATATTTAAAGATCTGACTTAAGAAGAATTAAAATTACTTGTTTAAAAAAAAATACCTAACCGCAGGTTGATCTTGACATTACTGAAGACAGATTAAAGCGCCCCGACCTCACTGCTGAAGACGTGACATCATCAATCAAGACTTACTCTCCCTCTCTCAGAACACGTGACACTGCATAACGCTAACAGCGCTGCGCTGTGTCAACTACGTTATCAGGGCACAGACCGGACTCGCGGGCTCAGCGGAGATGTACCACCATTAGTCACACAAACGCAATGGAAGGGTTAAAATGGAATTATTCTAACTTTACAGAACGAGATGGTCTACAAGACATCGTCTGATATTTCAGAATATAACTTTTGTATTCATTTGGTACCACGTCTTACCACCCGTTCGTTTACTAATGTAATGTTTACTCTGATGCGTTAGGAACGAGAAAGGCTAAGAGGTGTACACACATTTACGTGGAGTGGGATTGTAAAACTATTTAGGAAAACCACGCTAAGTACACCCTACTGAGATAAAACCCCGATCTCTTCGTCGTACACAGTCTAGTCTATTGCGAGAGTGACGCCTTAGACTAGCAGTATTGAACCTTTATAGTTCGAGTACCCCCAGATATGAGCTCTTCATCTTTGTACCCCTAAAGTTGTTGGGGCATAATTCAAGTTTTACGTATTCCGTAACCTACATAAAAAATGAATTACAAATAAAATGTATTATATTGTAAATTGTAAATTATATATTAATTTTACACACCTCTCAAGATGTATACCTGTACCCCTGGGGGTGGGTATTCACGACATAAAAAAGGTAGAAAAATGCATGGGAAGTACCTCCATCTTTTTACAAAACTTAAAGAAGACAGTGATAGGTTTTTTTTAAATACTTAAGAATAACGAAATTAATAAGTCAATGTCACCATATTAAATTCAAACATTGAAATTTAGTTTATAAAATACCATATTTAAAAACAAAGAACTTATTAAAAATCAACAATTTACGTTCATAACAGAACACGACACACGTCAAAAAGCCAACCAGAAATTCCTGCGAGCAGGAATACCTAAGACCTTCCTGCTAGCGGATGAGCGCAGACACAAGCTCAAACGTTTATTATGCGACGTGGCCTTCAATAAACCAACATATTCCTGCTTGCAGGTTTCCGCATGTCGGCGCTTGCAACCAGCAAGCAGGTAACCAGCGTTCACTGTGCGCGTACCCTTACATGAGAGTGTCGTCTTAGACCATGCGGCCACCGAAGCAGGTATTATTATTATTATTATTATTATTATTATTATTATTATTATTATTAGCACCGCGTCTTACTACCCATTCGGGTTATACGCACTTACGCTAATGTGTAATGGTAGGGTGATTGTGAGATGAAATGAAGGACCTACAGTTTAACGTGGAATCCGAACCACGGTGGAGGCCTGGCATTCCCCACATTCACAAGATGTCTTGTCAGAGGTGAAGGAAGGGTTTGGTAATCAAATAAATCTATGCCGGGACCGAGGATTGAACCCCGGCCGTCAGCATAGAAGTCTGAAGCAGGTATTAGTCTACAAAAATATTTCATGTGCAGTACTGTATGACTTTTATTTGAGTTATAAAAATGAAGCTCTAGTTTATCTAAACCATTAGTATTTCTTAGTGAAGGTAATCATTTATGCATTTTTGACATGACAGCTGCACAATAGGGTCTCAGATAGTAAGGGAAGAGCGATGAAAAGAAGAAGAAAAAAGGTACGTTTTATAAAATAAACAAAACAACTCAAACCCTCTAAAATTATCGAAATACAATAATCGATAGTTTATAAGGGTGAGGGTATTTTCTTATATATATCTATTTTGTATTAGTGTGATGGTAATGCCGTTTATGATCGTGCTGACTAAATGTCAAGATCATCCAGTTTGGTTAGCTGGTGATGGGGAGGTCAGGATTCCAATCCTGTTTGGGTGTACTGATGGGGATTTCTCTCTCTCCCACTTTTCTTTCTCTTTCTCCCACCCTTTCTTTCTCTCTCTCCCACCCTTTTTTCTCTCTCCCATCCTTTCTTTGTGTCTCTCCCACCCTCTATCTTTCTCTTTCTCCTCTCTTTTTCTCTCGCCCCCTCTCTCTTTCTATTTATCCCATCTTATCTCACTCTCCCCCTCTCTCTTTATCTCTCTTCATGCATTTGAAAGTATATTTACCTTAGCTCAGTCTGTAGTTGGTCTACCTACTGAGCTAAGGGTCCCGGGCTCAATTATTGTCATGGCCTATAAAGATATATTTGATGAAATGTTGGTTCCCCCTTTCACAGTGATGCTGGATGATGTGTCAGCTCTACACTTAAATTAGTTTTTAAGTCGTGTGCTTAAATAATCAGTCGGTTCAGAAAGTGCACGTTAAATTCTTCAAATAAATGAAAATGAAGGAGAGTACCCTTCCTCTAAATTCGACCTTCCTAAACCCAACAAGAGTACCTAAATTTGGGTAACTTGGATGGGTAGTAAGATACAGTGCCTAAAAAAAATAGTAGTAGCAGTTTTAATTAACATAGTAGAATATTTAGTTGGCTCTTGTAAATAAAATGGCAGATGTTTTAATAATAAAAACTAATAATCCTTTTTAAATGATAATAAGCTATCCCAAAGATTAAGAAATTCTTGTCTAGTGAATGGAATCGTGGGGTCCTAAATAATATTGTGGTACAAGTCTATGATAATAAATGAACAAGAAAAAGTGGTAACAACTCCCCCAAACTCTTCCCACCATAAAAAAATATTTAAATAAATATAAAAAATAAAATTATAACGAAAATAACCTTCCCATGTTTTTAACGTATGTAAATGAAAGCATAATAATAATTTTCATTTTCGTTTCAACCTCCATTACAATTCCCAAGGAACCCAAATGAGAAGCTGTAAACCATAGAGACAGATGGTTAGAAATTTCAACAAAAACATTAATATCTATCTTCTACTTATTATCTACTTTTTTTTTCTGCTGTCCGTCTGGTGTGTATAATTTTAGTAGTGAGCTGGAATAGAAGAGCGAAAATAGCATGTCGGTTATGAAATATCCTGTATTTTTAGTTCGCGGGTTAGGTGAGATGAGGCGCCCAACTGCTGGTGACCACAGGGGGCCCCTCTGTAACAAGGGCCCCCCACTGGGGCCGAATAAACACTACTACTAAGGTCAAAAACATAGCCGACTTTCTTTTGTGGGAAAATAGTTTGATGGTGCCTAATCTCTAATTTTACAATGGAAAAAAAAAACCAAGATATGTGTTGGTGAACATTTACAAAAACAGGAAAAGAAGGGGGCTATTTAAAAATATGATATCACAATTAATATGGCAAACATTATGGTCAGGAATATAATTTATTTACGGGTTATAGTGATATTTTAAAACCCCTTAATGGTTTGGAGGGAGAATGTAAAATCATTTTGAAAAAAAAATCATAAGTAAATCAGGCTGGCATTTGAGACTCTTTATCTTTGTTAATAACAGAAAAGCTGGACGCATTAGCCCATGTGGCCATCTCTACAGTTATTAAGCAATAATGATTTGAAAATGATGAGTTTTAAATTATTAAAAAATATAGGAAATAGCTTATTACTATTTATATAAAATATTAATTTTAATGTTGGCACCAAAAGTAGCATCCTTTAATTAATAAGTGTAAGTCAATCCGATACAAATATTTGCAATACAGATGTAGTGACTGGATAAATTCCCGAAAAACTGAATTGTATATTTGTAATACATGGTTTTAGAAACCTACGCAATTAACTTTTAGAAAATGTTTAAAGTATCTACTCAACTGAGGGCCACGTGGTCTAAAGCTTGATTCCCACGTTCAACGAGAATAGCGAACAGAATCCGCCCGAGTCGTGCAGCAATTCACACCCTGTATGTCGACCCAAAATGCATTGCAATATGCAACGCAAACTAGAAACATCTGAATATTTGATATTCTATTGGATAAACATATATTTTAGAATTTAGATCATAGTCACGATGGATCTTTTCAAATTATAATGCTGTGTCGTGGCACAATCCAATACATTGATTAAAAAAACACTTTACATTTCAAATCTCTCCACAAAGGCCAACGAAGCTGTCTGCTTGTTTCTATCTCTACAGCGCATGCGTATTGATTCGAGATGGTTGGTTATGAGATTTGATTGGCTCTCCCGTGGCGAACATCTCGTGCAGAGTGGATGAAGTAGAGATGAGTTGAACTTAGGCAGGACAGCTCACGTCGATGAGTTGGAAACCTTGTGATTCGGCTTAAGAGATCGTCACGTGAACACATTTTTTGTCCTTCTCTTGTTTTTCGGTGAAGATGTGAATCCACATTGAGGCGTCAGGCATCAGGTTGACAGAGATCTGGCTCTCTCGGTCGAGAACGTTGGAGAGGGTGGTTTATATATATATATATACTAAAGAAGTAGCAATCAGAACCCAACACATTAGCTCAGTCGGTAGCGTGTCTGCCTACTGAGAAAAGGGTCCCGGGTTCTGTTCCTGGCCGAACAATTTATTCTTAATGAAATGTGGGTTTACAATTTCACATTGATAAATTAACGGTCGGGGACTGGTTGTTGTGCCTGTCCTAGTCTTAAGTTAGATTATAAGGCATATGAAGGCTACGATAGTCCTAGCCAACTGGTAGTGGAAAAATACATTACTTGAATTTTAAAAAATTA
Organism: Timema douglasi; assembly: GCA_901482245.1. Classification (NCBI taxonomy): domain Eukaryota; kingdom Metazoa; phylum Arthropoda; class Insecta; order Phasmatodea; family Timematidae; genus Timema; species Timema douglasi. The sequence continues at coordinate 136,126 of CABEEJ010000480.1, read as the reverse complement.
CTAGGCCATAAGCTGGAAACGGTAATGGATGTAAAAAAAAAAAAGTAATGTAGTAGGGAAGAATTTTTTTTATTAAGTGTATCTGAATTTACGTGGAGGTAGAGTAGGTAACCAATGAAGGAAAACCATCCTCATCATACCTGGCCGGTATTATAACCCGGAGCTCCGCGTTACAAGCAATCCAATTTATTGCGAGAGTAACGCTTTAAGCCACGTGGCGAGCGTTAAAATGGGTCTCCCCGGGTGTTATTTATCGATGTGGTTTTCACATCTCTTATGGTTAATGCGGTTGCACTTTTACTGACCACCCTCCTCACAGTTATCCAATAGTTAAAGCCGTTCAATAACCCGTATGGTAAAGTACATTCTTAGTTAAAGTAAATGTTTTTGCTTTGCTTATTAGGAAAAAAACATTAATTTTTTGTTGTCCCTCTTTAAAGGAAGTGACTGAACCATTGAAAAAATAGATAGAGAGAAAAGGCTACATAACAAGGATGTGTGTTTGAAAGGGAGGGGGAGACCAAATTAGACGAGAACAAAATGAAATATGATGCGCGCATTGGTTTGTGGGGCCCATTCAATCCCCGACATTCTAAGTGGACGGGGTTAGCAACGACCTTACCCTAGTAGACCGAGGGAAGGGATTCGAAATCCCGTGAGAATGGAAGGATGAAGGACGTTAACTTCATGAAACTCTACATTCATTCAGTTCATTGACAACTTGTGGTGAGGAAAAATAGATGTTTTTTGTTCTTATTTTTACATATTTTATTTTCAGTTTCCCTCAAAATGTGCGGGAGTCAAAGTTATTGTATTGTTTGGTTTTTTTTTTTACATCGCGTCTTAATACTCTTTCCTGGCTGTCCACATATAATTACACTTATGATAAGGGACTGTATTTTAATGACGTCATCTTTATTTCTGGTTCATCAAAGACAATTCTCATAGGTATATAAACTTTGTTCATGATCCCCTGGTTGTAAAAATTAATATACTCCCTATAAATCATTTGTAGGCTTTCTTGAGTCATTTTAAGGAATTTGTGTTGGAAAAACTGTAATTTCAAATAGGCTTACTAACGATATTTTATGATTGCGTGTTTTCAACACACAGTTGTCGGAATAGGAATATAATGCGGTTAAGAAACTGGCTATCCTCTTTGCTTGCGTGGTTGTAAAATATACATTCCTGGTGAGATAATGCAAAGAAGCTGAAGGGGGTTGCATTGGGTGGAGATAGGTATTTACTTCTGAAACAGATATTAATTTTGTAAATCGATGTTATATTTATCAGAATGCAAGAGTTAAAGGCTTTTCGATGAATATTTTAGTTTACATTTGTTAAGTGGTTTGGTTTTATCATGTGTATTTATTACGCGCTTATGTTTGTATTTATAGGTATATTTTTGGAAATTTTAAGTCCTTTTATTTAAGCAATTTTAGATATTTTTTTTAATTTTAGGGTCATCAAAATTCAGGTCTTTCAAGTAATGAAATAAGGATGAAGTAGGTAGAATTAGATGAAGTGTACCCACACTTGCGTAGAGGGAGGGTGGAAAGCCATTAAGTAAAATAAACCATAATACATCCAAGTGGGATTTGAAACCCAATCTACCCGTAATCGGAAGTCCCATCTATTGCAAGATTAAGGCTTTAGATAGTGTGATCACCAAATGGTTAATGATTTTTTGTATTGTTGTATTATGACTATAATCAACCTCATCAGCGAGCAAGAGAGTTAAACGTCTGGTTTTATCATGACTGGGAGATTAATATTTGAATTCCGATTTGGTGTAACGAAATTGTATTTTACCTCCTCCTCATGGTTTCTAACACAAATATTAGTACATTTATTCTAAAATATTTCTTCTTTATCCCAATATTTGTATATTTAAATGTTGATATACCAGATGGGTAGTAAGAAAAGGTACGAAAAAGGTTTAGTTTTTGGAGTTTTTATTTCAGATCTTTTGCAACTATAAACAAAATTTTATACTCTAGATCCAAATTTAAAAGAATTTTGAAATAACCATTAGATTTACTGTTCATGGTTCTTATTGCCTTAAACTCAGGTTAAAAATATTAAGAGGATTAATAAAAAAATTTAAATTAAGCATTATTTTAATCAGTGTAATATGATATAAAATTAAAATAGCATACCCTATATATACATATCAAATTAATTATTCGTTAATTAGAGCAAACCTAATGACAGCTATTTATTGTATCTATTAAGTGTCTGCTTCTTTAAAAAAAAGAAAATTACATTAACTGCTTCTTCTATCCACAGGAAGTATTTAAAGCTTTCAACTTTATTTATTTCCCTTGAACCCTTAAAATAAGTGTTTTGACTTCATTTCCATTTTGATAACTTTCATCCTTTTCATTATATTCATAAACGGTTTCTTTCCATGGACATTGTAATTTTGACTAAACAGTTCCAGTAGAAAGAACCAATTTACCAAAAAAAAGGGGGGGCGAGATATTGGGAGCTGTATAGATTATGACATCTGGAGTGTATAATTGTAGGTATGGTTTGATGGGTGTTATAAGGACCCTATCAAAAGATAGTTATTTCTGCCCAAACCCCGATACCTCCAACCTAATTCCTAAAAATACTTTATAAATTATATCGAAGGTAAACAATTTCAAGGGCACCTGCACTACACTGTAATACGAGAGTTTAGAATATACGATTTGGCACAGTCAAATATCCGCACCGGTGGTTACGTGAATAGAGGCGCCAGTCCCATATTTATGTATTTTGTTTACAAATATGTTACTGTATTATTTATCAATACTTTAAATTAATAAATAAAAATAAGTAACACGATATTATGGTTCAAAATTTAAAAAAAATACGTTATATTCTCTTTGAATATGAGATTCAAAAGTATTTCATCACTCTTCCATCCTTCTCTTAATCAGAAAGTCTGGAATATTCTTTGGAAGTAGTCGATTAAGGAATGAGGGAGTGGGGCAATGCGCTGTATAAAATTCAGGAAGTTAAAAATTATTCGATAAATACGTCCAAGTGAGCGAAATTTAATCCACAGTCTTTTTCAATAATTTTCAAGCATGCTGGGCGTGTCTAAAAAAGTCCGTCAAAAATGAATATTAATCTAAGTCAAATCCCAATCTCTTTGGAAATTTCGTGAAGGTAAGCACGCTTATCCAACGTCAGGCATTTCAATAATATTTTTTTATTATTATTACTATTATTATTATTATTATTATTATTATTATTATTAGCACCGCTTCTTACTACCCGTTCGGGTTATATGCACTTACGCTAATGTGTTATGGTAGGGTGATTGTGAGATGAAATGAAGGACCTACAGTTTAACGTGGAATCCGAACCACGGTGGATCCTCACATTCACAATATGTCTTGTCAGAGGTGAAGGAAGGGTTTAGTAATCAGATAAATCTTTGCCGGGACCGAGGATTGAACCCCAGCCGAAAATATTTTATTACAATTGAATTTAACTCAGCCTAGTCTCAATAGAGACTTCGTGCTATTAAGCAGCTCAACCCGCGTCTTGCATTTTATTACGATTTAAATGTGTTTTCATTTGAATTTCTCCTTTCGTCACGTATGATATCGGTTCACGTAACCCATTTGTTCATTTCGGCAATGGTTTTTAATAAACATATAGTTGATATCGTATATCTAATTTTAATTCAATAATGATTAAGTCAATCACACTTCCATAAAACGCAATGTTTCGATGGGATCCCGCGAATAAGAGACGTGACATGGTTAGCAAAAATAAATAATCAGATCCTGAACAATAAAATCACAAAACGGGATTTGTACAAGTGATGGAGAAGACAGGACTCAAATCCTGTTCGGGTATATATTTAAGTGATTTTTTCCAAAATGTTTACCAATCTTGCTGTACGTAAATTCGAGAACCTTTCTTTAAATTCTCCCTCCCAAATTCCTACTTTACAAGTGTAGGTATGCGTAAAACCATGACTAGTAGTAAGACAAAGAGCAGGGTTGAAAAAATGAGACAAGAATTATATATTAATGAATATATATACTTTTTTTTAGTACCGCGTCTTACTACCTATTCAGGCTATACGCAATGAATAATAATAATAATAATAATTGTATTACAATTGTCTGTATAGTTCACATTTGCAATATGCAATACGTTTAATTAGCAAATCTTAGTTTGAACTATATTTCTTTTATTATTATTATTATTATTATTAGCACCGCGTCTTACTACCCATTCGGATTATACGCACTTACGCTAATGTGTAATGGTAGGGTGTGGTGATTGTGAGATGAAATGGAGGACCTACAGTTTAACGTGGAATCCGAACCACGGTGGAGACCTGGCATTACTCACATTCACAAGGTGTCTTGTCAGAGGTGAAGGAAGGGTTTGGAAATCAGATAAATCTCTGCCGGGACCAAGGATTTAACCCCGGCCGCCAGCACAGAAGTCTGACACCTTACCCTTAGACCGCCAGGTCACCTTCTTTTATTAAGTTATTTTTATTATTTTAAGTTTGTTTATTATTGACGTAGACACCTTATAGAAGTACTAGTCATTATAATAACTATATTATACTGTCACTGTATTTAAGTTTTTGATTTATTAGGCCTACTATAAAAAGGTAATTTTATTTGTGTTTTCTGTAAAAAAAAAGATACTTGTATTTTCTAAAAATTGGACTAGTTACCATGTTGCGTTTTACAGTGTATAGAAAACAATATTTTTTTTCCTTTCCTTTTCATAACTTGTAATCATCCTCTTTCCTGGACTTTTAATTTATTTTCTAGAAGTGTGTTTCATTTTATTTTACCTCTCATTCCCGCTGTCAGGTAAACTTTGCTTTTTAAATGTAAGTTCTAAGGAGGTTTAAATTATGAAAACCACAAAAGATACAATTATTACACACAACTTTTGACAGTCGAAAGAGTATAAATGTACAGTCACAGATTATAGAGGTCCTAACCACTGTTATTTACTAAACTAATTTTATAGCCCGCTTCAGTGGTCGAATGGTTTAAATTCTTAAGGCGTCACTCTCGTGTTATCTGGCCCGCTGTTGATGGAGAGATTGGGGCTGGAATCCCGGTTAGGTCTACTTAGTGTGTTTTTTTCCTTAAATGGTTTACCACTCTCCTTCTATGCAAATTCTTCTAGGTCATATCTCAAATCCTTCCTTCTTCATTCCTACCCCATTAAAGTAATGATCATATATGCGTATAACCAAACGGGGAGTAAGACGTGATTATATATGTATATATATATATATATATATATATATGTGTGTGTGTGTATTTTTTAAAAGATACTTGGCATTTAAAAAATATTCAACTGTATCAACTTTACTCAACGAGGATAAAAGCTCTCAAATCAAAATTTGCCTAAACACTTCCAGCCGGTAAGACGCTTCTATCAAACATGCCCGCAGAAAAGCAACAGCCCAAAAGATGAGTAGTAGGACACGATGCACAAAGAAGACCATTTCACAACATCTTGTAGTAGGAAAAAGCACGCCTGCATACAATACTCGAGTTACATCACGCGATTCTGAAAAAAAAATCCACTTCTTTGGTTGATTTCACGCTTCAGTTACATTCGGGCGCTTGAGAAGATGAGGTACAGTATCTATTCGGACACATTCCTTCATTCACTCCACAAGTTTTGTACTTCGTGCACTCCGTGTGGAGTGGGTTCGAGACGGTGTGGTAGTTTTGTTGCGCGGTGGACCATCTGCCCCGCTCGCTCGCTCGCTACTTGAAGCTCGTTCATGTGAGAAATATTGAGGTATGGTCTAGTCCCAGGGTTGGCAGACCCGTGGCACGCGTGCCTCAAGTGGCGCGCGAGACCATTTTCTTGGCAAAGTTGGTATTTATTACATTTCTCGACGAAGTATTTTATTTTTTGACCAACAAAGAAGAATAAAAACTGATTGGGAATTTCTTAGAAGCTTTATAACAGATCTTTCATTATTTTAATGTTTACTATTAATTCATTTAACTCCCGGTGACCTGGTGGTCTAGGAGTAAGATGTCAGACTTCTATGCTGGCGTCCGGGGTTCAATCCTCGGTCCCGGCAAAGATTTGTCTGATTACCAAACCCTTCCTTCACCTTTGACAAGACATCTTGTGAATGTGAGGAATGCCAGGTCTCCACCGTGGTTCGGATTCCACGTTAAACTGTAGGTCCTTCATTTCATCTCACATTCACCCTACCATTGCACATTAGCGTAAGTGCGTATAACCCGAACGGGTATTAAGATGCGGTGCTAATAATAATAATAATTTAACTCCCGATGTGAACCATACGGCCACAACAAAACTTATCTACTCCCTCTATTTCTTGTTGCAGTTTATTTACTGGGCTGATTTCAGGGGGAGCTCCCTTTTTATTGACAGTATTAAAGTTGTCCCTTGCTACGTTATAGTTATTAATAGCATGATCTACCCGCTACAGTTGTTATATGGTCTAAGGCGTCACTCGGACTATGGGTTAGACTGCCGATGACGGGGAGATTTTGGATTTGAATCCTGGTCGGTTGTACTGAGGGTTTTATTCCTAAATGATTTTACACTTTTTCTCTTTTCCCACGGAAATGTGGGAAACGTTCTCTAAATTTAATCCTCCATTTGGTCAATTAACATTATTCTAGTTAAACGAAAAAATTTCTCCAAACATTATCAACATATTATTGGGCAAAGGCTCTAAAAAAATAAAGTTTTGCCAACCGCCCATGTATAGTTGAAGTAGAGAAATAGTGAGCTAAGATCTTCCGCTATCCCCACTTTAGACCTTATTACCACTCCTGACTCAGCGCTTATCATTAAGTGGAGAGATCCTTTGTTCGATACTAGGTAGTTTCATCTTATTGCCAATGTAGTAAATTTACCACGTTATTTCAAAGTGTTTTGAGTTAAGTGTGCTATCTATGACAATTTGACTATCGAGCACTTAAAAAAATATGTATCGTTGTCAACATTGACAATATTTTACTTTATTATTATTATTATTATTATTATTATTATTATTATTATTATTAGCAAATAGCCGAAGCTATTATTTATGCTTTTTAGTGAGGAGTTCTCCATTTAGATCTCATATCACGAAAATTGAAAAATGACACCTGGACACAGGAATCGAACCCGGGACCTCTGGATAAGTACGCCAATTCTCTGACCACTGAGCTATCCAAGAATCGTCCCGTGCCCAGGCTCATTCTTCACTCATATTTTAAGGCAGAGTCTATTATGGACGTGTGGAAATCGTTGGCTACAAATGTGTGAGTTTATTGAGATCACGAGCTATCAGATAACGAAGCCACCTTCGACTCAGTAGTCGGCTTAATACCGCCACATGCATAAATAATAGCTTCGGCTATTTGATTATAAATGCAATCCCTTACAATTATAATAATTGTAAAAGTGGCAGCTATAAGCCAACTACCGAGTCGAAGGTGGCTGCGTTATTTGATAGCTCATGAGCTTGCTAAGATCACACATTTGTAGCCGACGATCTCCACACGTCCATCATAGACTCTGCCTTAAAAATATGAGTGAAGAATGACCCTGAGAACGGGACAATTCCTGGATAGCTCGGTGGTTAGAGCATTGACGTAATAATCCAAAGGTCCCAAGTTCGACTCCCGTGTCCAGGTGTCATTTTTCAATTTTCAGAATATTTATTATTATTATTTTATGGGTATTGATACTATTTACAAGAAGTGATGGCTGTAGATTGCATGACTTGACGTATGAATACACAAAAATAGTCCTAGTAGCTTTTCTAGTTTTCAATTAATTAATGGGTTTACCATGAACATCAGGGTATAGTGTGTGTTCAGAATAAAGCGTTTATTGCCATTAATAAAGAATGCTGGAAAACAAATTTGTATTTAATTATAATCTTGATTGTCTTAGGTATCATGATTAATTATATGCTTTTTGACATTACGAACCCTTCCTTAGTCTCTGACAAGACGTGTATTAATCACAACTTGTGAATTTGTGGAATGCCAGGCCTCCACTGTGGTTCGGATCCCACGTTAAACTGTAGGTCCTCCATTTCATCTCACAACCACCCTACCATTACACATTAACGTAAGTGCGTATAACCCGAACGGGTAGTAAGACGTGGTGCTAATACTACTACTAATAATAATAATAATTTAACATTACGCCAAATAATTTCACACTTAGTTTAGTGACGAAAGAACAGAATACTTAAATATTGCATCAATAAAAATCTATCCGTATCGATTGGCGGGAAGAATAAATGGTAGGCTCATCTAGTTTAGTTAGACGCTGATGGGAAGGGAAGGTCATGGTTCGAATCCTGGCTGGTTGTATTTATGGTGATTTTTCTTAAAGGGTTTTCTACTCTCCCTTCATGAATACACGGGTATATTTCTTCTAAATATCTACCTTATTCATCCTTAGCCCATTTTCCGATTAAGTAGTCTGAATGGGTAGTATGACCTGATAGGAAAATTAATAGTACAAAAAGAAAGCACAGGAAATTACTATTTTCAAACACACTAGCAATGTTAACATCCTTTGCGAACAAGCCCGCACCAGTGGACCACAAGAGATTAAAGGCGTTAGTTTCGTGTTGTCTGGTTTGATGGTGACGATGATTTTGAAGTTTGAATCTGTGCCGAATCTACACTATAATATTATAAAGAGAAAAGATTTGATTTTTTTGTTTTTTGGTTTGTAATGGATAAACTCAAAAACTACTGGGCCGATTTTAAAAATTCTTTCACCAATATAAAGCTACATTATCAGCGAGTAACATAGGCTATATTTTATTTTGAAGATTTAATTTATTCCTCATAAAAATGTCGACAGTCACTCATATTTTATGGTAGAGTCTATGATGATTCTTCAATATGTTTGTTGAAAATAATCATGCGGGGGGAGGGGAGGGGGGGGGGGGAGGGTGCTAGA
>CABEEJ010000480.1:105406-127067 GCA_901482245.1 Timema douglasi | reverse complement strand
GGGGGGAAGGGTCTAGTGTGATATATTTTATTTTTACAAATTGTTTCCCATTTTCATTCTATACAAATGAGGTTACATCTTCTCTAAATTATTATTTATAATATTGATTTCCCATTGTTAAAAAAAATTGGATAGTTTGATTGGATAGTAACCCGTTGTAAAGGTTTGAGATGGAAGCGTTGCTAAGTAAGCTATCATATAATAGGATTCTGGTAGGTAAAACGCCTTATACATGGTTGTTTATAAGAAAATTGGGCTATAACTTTAATACTAACATCTGGTAATTTTAAAGAAATTTCACAGACATTATGAAGATTCGAAACTCAAGCTCCCTATTACCATCAATCTAGTCTGAAACCTCAGAGAAAATAACCATTAATATGCATCGAAGGGACCACTTGGTTGCAGGATTTGCCAAAGTTGGCCCACTTGGTACGAAAAACAAGTTTTTTTCAAAATTCCCTATGTTTTCATATATATCAATTTAAATTTAAATGTTATCAATGTTGGCCGCAAGAAAATATGTTTGAATTTTCTAAACCGTTCTTCCAACCAAAGTAAAGCTATATTCTGTATATTAACAATAAAAATTAATAAAATATCATAAACTTTGGTCGCAGAAAAGTTTGTATTTTCTAAAAATCCCCTTCTATGAAAAATGGACCGTAGAACTACCTGGGTTGAATCAACCCTGGACTTGCATGTGGCTTCCAAGACTTCTTAGATACAAGGACGGGTGACTGTTATTAAAATGTGGGCGTTATTGTTGTGTGTTTTTTTTTTCATATGATCTTAAATTACCAACCTTTACTTAATAGCTAATTAAAAATATGTGTCATAAAGATATATAGCTTAAATATAAAGGAAGAAGAAATGTTTCAACTTGCTTGGAAACATAACAGAAAACTCTTCTTTTTTTTTTTACGACCATCCAATTTAAAATCTACCCCCTACCATCTTGTGTTGTTTTTTTTTAAACACAGGTTTGAAACTTATATTTGTATACAAGTTAATTGTGACTTTAACGTTTGTAATTCTCTATGCTATTACGAATCCCCTGTTTGTATATCACAGTGGTTATAAATCCAGACGTCCATGCGTATTTTTTAAAAAAAATAGTTTTATACGAGTGTACATAAAGTGAAAATTAGTGGGAGGATCGAACACGGTAAGGTCAGAAATGGAATGGAATAAAAGTCAGAAGTGTGCTCACAATAAAAACTAATAAAACCAAAGACAAGAAGATGAGAACGGGAGAAAAAAAGAGTGAAAGTTAGACGTGTTTTATTCTTTTATTGTTATTTTTTTATATGTTTTAGAATGAAGAGTATTATAAGGTTGAGAGTTGAAATAGTAAAAACTAACTTCTTTAAGGTATCTTTTCTTGTTCTGCGTGTTGGTGCATTCAGGGTGACAAGCGGTATAGTCGCTGACCGATTAAAACAAGGTACTGTTAACTATTTTATCGCTAACATACTAGTCCGATATCAATTATGATTTTTAAAGTTGAACTTCCATCTAGGAACTAAAATTTATTGAAGAAATATAAAAATATTTGGGTCTCAACTATGGAAAGCTAATTAACAATAATATCTAGCACCGCGTCTTACTACCCGTTCGGGTTATACGCTTTAAGTACTAATTACTCTAATGGATTAGGAATTGGGAAGGTTGAATTAGAGGAAGTGAACCCACATTTGCGCGCAGGGAGAGTGGAAAACCATTTAGGAAAAACCACCCCTAGTTCACCCGACCGAGATTCGAACCTCGATCTCCCCGTCCTCAGCAGTCGAGCTCAACACGACAAGCGCGTTAGCCAACTATGCCACCGAGGTGGGTGAAAGCTAATTATAGTCAACTTTTGCTAATTATGGCTACTCTACAATGTTATTTTATGTTCTCTAAATGGAAGCGGACCATGCATAGCCTACTTTAATGTGAGTGCCTATATTTACAATATCCGTATCGCTTCGTATTGACAAGGTAAGTTTTTTTTATAATGGTAGCACGCTTGTCCATATTGGATTAATTGGCGCATATTTTCATAATTTTATATTAAATTGGAGAAAAACTTATATTGGGAATATTATCCCAGAATTATCGATATGAGTCCATGCAATAGGTAATAATGTGCGCCTACCTTAAGGCTGCCTAGGTAGCTGGAATATTGCCAATCAGTGTTAATCCTAGGTTAAGTATCGACCATACCTTTAATAATACACAAACTTGCTGTTTACTGGAATAAACACACATTTATTTACCATGAAACTATGCATATATACATAAACATAGTTTAAAAACTTAAATGTTCCATTCTGAAGTTCACAAATCCACATAGTTTGGTTGATTATTACTACCTAAGTGCCCGGGAAAATAAAATGTAATTCGTAGAATGAATATTTGTGAATCTAATGATGTAATTTAATTGGGAGGGGGGTTACAACACATTTTATTGTCATTTATATTTTATTCCTCCCCTCATGAATTTCCTAATGATGTACAGATTTATCCAGGCTCACTATATTATTATTAGCACCACGTCTTACTACCCATTCGGGTTATACGCACTTACGCTAATATGTAATGGTAAGGTGATTGTGAGATTAAATGGAGGACCTACAGTTTAACATGGGATCCGAACCACGGTGGAGGCCTGGTATTCCACACATTCACAAGTTGTGATTAATACACTTCTTGTCAGAGGTGAAGCAAGGGTTTGGAAATCAGATCAATTTGTGCCGGGACCGAGTATTGAACCCCGGAACCCCAGCAGAGAAGTCTGACACCTTACCCCTAGACCACCAGGTTACCTCAGTTTCACTATAAACCCACTTGGTTTCTGTCGTTAGTGAATTTCTGATCGATTATTCTGGCGCTTTAATACTGCCACCCGAGCAGTGAACTTCCGGTACTGGGTTTGATTTTCTACTTTAAAGTTTTCCACTCCCAGGTGAAGTTAGATACCAAGGAATTCGTTTGTTCTGTTTAGTTGTGCCTGTTATTGAAGACTTAATGTTAAGGTGATATAAAACAGGTTAAGGTTTTCTTGGTTCAACTCCCAGATAATGCCTAAATATTGTTTTTGCCGCAACTTTCTCTGGCAGGGTTTATATGTGTATATTACTTAAAACTAGATTTATAATTAATTTAATGGGAAACCCACCTTGGTGGCGTAGTTAGCCAAAACGCTAGTTTCGTGTTGAACTTGACTGCCGAGGACGGGGAGATCGAGGTTCGAATCTCGGTCGGGTGAACTGGGGGTGATTGTTCTACATGGTTTTGCACTCTCCTTCCACGCAAATGCGAGGTTACTTCATTTATATTCAACCTCCCCAATTCTTAACCCATTAGAGTAATTAGTACCTGCTTTTGTAGCCACGTACCTTTTCTCTCCAAGTGCAACCGGCCATGAATTGAACTTCAGTCCTGGACTCAAAAAAGCCAGTTTAATTCTGCGTGTTTAAGATCATCCTACAACTCAAAAATATAATTAATTGCGCATTCGTACGGTTGTCATTGTATTATTTTGACAGCCTAAAGCCCTCCCGATTCGAAGGTGACTGCGTTATCTGAGAGCTCATTATCTTAATCGATCACTTATAAATAGCTAACGATTTCCGCACGTCCATCACAGACTCTTCCCTCAAATATCCTCCTGGATAGTTCAGTGATAAAGCATTGACGTACTAAGTCAAATATCTTGGGTTCGATTTCCGTGTCCACCTATTATTTTTAAATTATTTATATATATATTTAGTTTAATGTTTTTGTCTCACAGTAATCTCAACAGTTGTTGAATATTTGTCACGGGCATTGCATAGTTTGAACCAGGTCTTTTCTCTTAATTTAAAAAGTTTCTGGTTAAATACCGTGATACTCATGACAAATATTCAAGAACTGTTGAGATTTTTTTTAACATCAATTACCGTGTCTAGCCTGGGTCAGTTTTTTTATTCATGCCATATATTTTCCACTACCGGCTTACTAGGCTTTGTTGTGATTGTAATGTAGGTAAATGTATATGCTGAAGTAACAATTTATTTTGGTCAAAAAAAGTATACTTAAGAAATGATCATATTGATCCTGTTTACAATATGTGTAGGAGACTATCCAATAAGCTAGTTGATATATCTTGTGAGATTCAACCCAATAAGGTAACCAACGAACCAACCCGAGGGTTCCTATTTTCCGTGTCCAGCAAGCGTCCCTAGTAGCCTAGTCCCGCAACATCCAGCGAATCAGATGACAGGAGCCCGTGAGGCTCATAATTACAGGTTGTCACAGCTACAGCTTACCTCTGCTGTTATTATCACCGCCTGATACAAAACTTGGCCATTACCAAGCGTTTTAACACACACCGCTATACAGCACCTTCTCTATCTCTCTCTCTCTCTCTCGGCATCTCTCTCATTCCTCTAAAACATTTCATTCCATTCCGAAACCTTTTATTTTAAACCACCTTTACCATTCCATTTGTATCGGAGATTGAAAACAGTGTAACAATGGGATAAGTCAGCAACACGAGCTTTTGAATGATGAATTGACTATAGATGATTATTTTATTAGGGTTTGTAACATTCAGTTTTAAATAACGGGACTATCTCAGCACAATAATTCAACAACTAGCTTGGAAATTTATTATTTATCGTATAGGCCTGGCCGTCGGAATTGAAATTACCTCTTAATAGGACAAACATAATAACCCTCTACACGAACAGTTCTCACCTGTAACCACTAGTACACGATTACAGGAAATTGAAGCTGGTGAAGATCGCAGGACATAAAGAACCAAATACGCACGATTGCTAATTTTTCTTGATATAAAGAATTCGATTATGGTATCTAAATAGAAAGCAGACTACCACTAGAATGAGAAACTTTGAGTGTGATTGATTGTTCACGAATAAGAGTGAATTTAAAGTTAACGTAAGTTATTTATCTTTAATATAACAAGCAGTCCAAGCGTTCGAATTAATCTATTTTCATCAAATGAGTGATTGCCATTTTCTTAACTTAACGTTTACTATTAAGATTAAATCAGGTGTAGTCCTAAAATTATATTGTATATACACGTTAAATATATGAGCCTATTTATTTTAAATAAACCTGTGCAATAACCTAATCAATTACATCCACCCCTGCTCCAAACACGATATTAATGAATTTTTATCATCATTTCATTAGTTTCAAGTTCAAAGTATTTTGTAATATTCAAGGGTGAGTTTTTCAAAATGATTGTCTTAAATGTATAGCCAACTTTGTTATAGCACATCCACATATCATAAAAAATAGAAAGATATTTCTAAGTTGTTTGTGAAAAAACATAACTTTTCCTTAGAAAATATTTGCAAGGGAATGTGTAGCAATGATTATTATAGCTTTCCAAGCTCACTGCAAGATTTTGACGGTTTTATCAAATGAGAATAGCCCCAGGAATGAATGTGTCATCTCAATATGAAAAAATAGATAGCTTTATTTATATTTTATAAAATAATTTTTTCCTGAGTAGTCTGATAATAAGAATACCCATATTTCTTTAAATCAAAAGCATTGCTTCATTAATATATGTCCTTTTTTTCCACTGCAGCTTATCACCCTCTCGAGTTGTACGCATATGCACTAAGTATGCTTCTATTTTAATAACGAGGAATGTTGAATTTAGAGAAAGTACTATCACATTTGAGTGGATATAGAACAAAAACAACACCCTCAGTACACTTGACGAGCATTTGAACCCCAGTCTCTCGCCATCGCCAGTACAACACATGCGAAAAAGAAACGCCTTAAACCATTCAACCACCGAAGCGGGTAGTAAGGCCTTTAGAGATTACGTTTAACACTAGGGTACTTAAAGGCTTAACGTAAAATTTAAGAACAAGGAAGGTTTTAGAGGACATGCACTCGCATTAGCGGAGCGAGAGTGTGATAAAACCACAGTGGTGATGGGAAGTTACTCCCAACGCACCCAACCTAGATTCAAACCTTGACCTCTACGTCACAAGTTATTCAGTATACTACGAGCTTGACGCGGGTGGACTAAATAAGGCTAGGCTATGATGGGACGGGAGGCCACTAGCTCATTTCACACTAATCACTAGACAAATATAATTAATTAACCAAGGCTAATGTGAAATGAGCATTTGACAGGATGCTGTAACTGAGAGGAAGTGGGCTGCATCTCCAAAACACCTCGTGAAACATTAGCTAATTTTACAAGGAGGTAAAAAGAGGAAGAAAATACATCTGCCTATGGCAGGAATCTATTCAGGAACCACTGTTTCTCAAAGTGCAATATGGCTGCTCTTGTTACTTTACTATCCAATCACACCAAAATAATTGACCGAGTGGAATGAAATCCTATTTTTAATTCGACCATTTGCTGTTTAGTCTGTCAGTTTGTTAAACAATTATAGCCAAATGCGTGGACCAATTATAGCAATATTTTGCAGGGACATTCGTTGAAACTAGACAGATCAATTTCTGCAGCCTCCTTGTAAGATAACTTGCATTATTACACTCTGGTATAGCTTATTAGATAGATCCATAGTGTAATCCGTCAAGGTAAGACCGTTTACCTTTCAGGGTGAATAGAGCATGCATGGTTTTTCGATATGTTTATGAAATCACCACGTGAAGAAAATTCAACTATTTGTTTATACTTGAGCAATATTTCATTTATTTGGCCAACAAAATATTTTTCTATAAAAACTGTTAACACTTACCTCTTCTCGAGGACCACACATCCCCACCTTAACAGTTTTTTGAATGTAGGGAGCGAGATCTACTGTTCACAGAAATACTAACAAATATATTTGAGAGGTATTTAGCCCTTTCTCGTTGGAAGAAACTCCTCTGAAGACCCAACCAGACCGACCACATGTTTGGTTTCTTTGCTAGCGGACAGAGACACACACACACACACACACACACACACACCACTCTTGTAGACCTGACCAATAAATTGCTGCCTTAATAACTACCTCAAGACAAACACTTAATGGCGATCAATCCAACCTTTACTTCTCCAAAAGCATAGTGCTAGTATTCAACCATTCTTAGTACAGTACAAAATAAAAAAAAAATCGAGGTATGATTCGAACAATCATTTTAATCTAACGTTTCACTCTTTCTATTTTGTTTTATTTTTAAATTAATACCAAATATATTGTGTGAATGCCAACAACCCGTTCCATGTTTATAAAAGTAGACAGTAACAATCACTGTATTTTGTATTCATATGCGATCGAAAATATACCTAAAACTTTAAAAGTAGAGATGGGTTGAGTCCTATATTTCTTGAATATGTAGCTTAAATTTTGTTTCGAATCTCGAATCCAAGTTCGAATTTCTGAATTTAAAAAAAAAATGAAATTTAAGTTAAAGCGAAAATTTTTTAAATGAAATTTTAAAAGGAGGTTTTGGCTTGGTGCCACTGGCAATTGATTTTTTTTTTGTTATGTCTATTACGTCATAAAAAACGAGAACATAGTTTTAATAAGTTAATTGTATTAATACAATTTTGTATTTTTACTTTCTCTCGACATCTCTAAGAAAAAGAATTGTGATCGTCAAAACAATTCGAACTCGAGATTTTGATAAATGTCGACGTTTCATGACCACTTTAAACAAAAAAGTTGTTTTCGCGATGCCATTTGTTTGTTTGTATCTCGGGCTGGAGCCGAAACTATTTTACTGGTATATGGGATTTTCATAAGGTCCCTTCGAGGGATTTTTGGAATTAGATATATGACCCTAAATTTAATGGTAGTTTGCTGAAGGGCAAAAAAGATAGAGCGAATTCTAAGAAAATCTATTTTTAACGATTTGATATACTTTATATCTATGCACTAAAAACACGATGACATTTCTCATTTTATCACTATAATTACTTTGAGGGTACCTTACAATAAATACATTTGCTCGTTTTTATCATTTATTCGCAACTATTTAAGATACAAAATAACTTATGATTGTAAAATTGTTATATTATATTAAAGATAAAAATATTTTATTTGAGATACATTTTTATAAAGCTAATAATTTTTGAGCAAACATATTTACTTTTTAAATTCAAGTCTTTCAAAATGAATTTGATTCGTCTAATCTTTGGTGGACAAAGATATTTATCCTTTCCTAATTTTTATGTAAAAGTGTTCCTAATTCCTAATGCCATAGAGTAAGTAGCACTTTGTATTATTTCATTTATGATCTTTGGTGTAGTTTTTCTACAACAATGTATAGACCTATTATCTCATTTCACAACCCTTAAGAATTTAAACTAAATGTATTTTGAGATTTTTACGAATCTCGAATCCCTCAAATATCGTTGTATTGGAGGGATTAAAAGATTCGAGCGTCCCATTTATGCTTTAAATAAAATAATATAAATGTATAAGGCTCATGTCAGCATAAACTATTTAAAAAATATATATATTATTAGCACCGCGTCTTACTACCCGTTCAGGTTGTACACACTTACGCTAATGTGTAACGGTAGGGTGATTGTGAGATGAAATGGAGGACCTACAGTTTAACGTGGAATCCGAACCACGGTGGAGGCCTGGCATTCCCAACATTCACAAGATGTCTTGTCAGAGGTGAAGGAAGGGTTTGGTAATCAGATAAATCTTTGCCGGGACCGAGGATCTAACCCCGGCCGCCAGCATAGAAGTCTGACACCTTACCCCTAGACCGCCAGGTCACCGTTGAAAAAAATGATCCACATCGGTGGTCACGTGGGATAGACGTAAACTTTGTCTGGTCTTGTTATCTGACTAACCGGGAGGTCAGAGTTAGAATCTCGGATGAGTGTAAACCTCCTAATGGGTGATTTTTTTTTATCCAACGATCTTACATTCTTCTTCAACACACATGCAAATAAGTTCTCTCTGAATTATGACTTCCTTTATCTATACCCCATCAGTGTAAATATTTTGATAACCATAAGAGGTGGTGAGACTTGGTGCAAACACACACACACACACGTATATCGGTTTGATATAGGTTAAATCATGGTATATTTTCAACACAATGGACACAATTTTGATGGGGATATATTAATCAATATCTTACCAAAAACAAGATACATAATATTTTGGAATATTTTGTTTGGAAATACCTTTAGGCCATTTCCTAAAATAAAAATCACTTAAATAGCACAACTTCCTTCGGAGTGGAAGTAGAGCCTTTGGTCCCATGTCGAGTGTGGCTTGTAAAGGAACTTTGAAATGTATGTGAAAATACCTTTCCTGGTAAAATTGGTAAACCTTTTCGCGCTCACTCATATAAATTATATCGTAAATCAATTACATAAAATATTCACAGCCATCACAATCCACTTGTAAGCATGTCTTTTAATATGTCTTAATATCTTAACTACCCACTTCGGTGACCGCATGCTGTAAGGCGTCTTTTCATAATAGACTGTAGTCTACTGCTGATGGCAAGGATATCGGGGGTTCAAATCCAGGTCAGATCTACTGAGGGTGTTTTTGCCTAGTTAGTTTTACACACAAATGTGAGTACACTTCCTTTTTATTTCAATCTTCCTCGTCCTTAACATATTAGCCTAATAGTAGGTATGCATGCGGATGGGTAGTAATATCCGGTGCTAAAAAAAATCATAATTGTTAGAACAACACTGAACTTAACACAATTTAATTTTTGTACGACACTTTAGTTCAGTCGGTAGCGAGTCGATCTACTGAACTAAGGGTACCGGGTTTGATTACTTGTATGGCCAAAAGTATAACCATTGTTGAAAGGTGGGTTTCCACTTTTAAAATGATGAATTAACGGCCGGGGCGTGAATTTTGGGCCTGTTATGAATTTAAGCTAGTTTAAAAGTAATGTGCACATGTATGTTAAATACCTAAAAAAAAAAAAAGTCAACATTTCAACTCGTATTTACTCAGAAGTTCCAATTACAATTTCATAATATTCGATGATACTCTTAATGGTGTGAATAATTATCGTATGTGTGCACTGTCTTACTACCCATTTGGGCTATTTTAATATATCCACTAATAGTTAGGGATGAGGAAGGTGGACTTAAGAGTAAATTTCCCCACATATCATTGAAATAGAGAGAGAGAGAGATACTGTAAAATCATTTAGAAAAACTCACCTTCAGTCTGCCAGAATTTAAGACCAAGACCTTGCCCTCACAAAAAAAAACCGGATCATACGAGGTTTAAGTCATACCACCCGACGTGAAACTTAATAATTCAGTTAATAAAACTAACTATCATGAAAATATAAGTAAAAATTAACCTAACAACGAGCATATATTGCCTTAATTATCTTGTAATAATTTCTTCGCGTTTGTTTATACCATACGCAACCTGCCTTTCTTTCTTCTTCTGTCATTCTATTCTCAAGCATGAAACCTTGTTTTTCTTTCCAACATAAAACCTACAATAATAGCATTCCGAACAAAACAATGAAAAGAACAATACTTTCCATCCCACCCCCCAAAGGTAAATGCAACTGCTATATTGATTCCCTTTTCTCAGATAATATGGCCGTCAATACTGCGTACAATAGCTTGATTATCTCGACCAGTCCACAATTTCAATGGGCGATACAGCAAAGGATGGCCCCTTTAACTGCCGGCTTGGAATAGAGACCCCACAGCAAGTGTACTTTGTTAAAACCGAACAACGTGGGTGGTTTCACAATTTTATCGATGTGAACATGCATTGAGGTACAGTAGCCCCATGACTTCTTTGGTGCTGACTGACAGCTCACAGCTAATAGCTGATGGCTTTGAAAAGTTACCAGACCAAAGAATGTATCCCTACGCCGAACCATATGATCTGCAAAAACATGTGTTTAGCAGCTGTCACTTCTGACGATCAAAATTTAGGTATATTACCTAAATGGTGACTGTCAGATGTCAGCTGTGAGCTGTCAGTCAACACCAAATAAGCCATGGAGCTACTGTAGGATGGAGAGGAGTGCGAGAACTAAGCCGGATTCAGACTACGCTGACGTTTCGTGTTAACACGTGTCAACATAACACAACACAACATATCGTCTTCAAGTGATTACACTGCTCTGCAAGCACGAATTTAGAATTTGTTAAAGGGGAGGGAACAGATATATTGAATGAAGAAACATTTCCCCTTCCATACACGATTCGTCCATTCAGCCATGCTGAGTTCAAGCCCAGATTCACCCACACAAGTAATTACCCTGTACCTCCACTCCAGAAATGAATATACAACCTCATTGGTCACAGCCAAAACCATCGCTCTCCACTTCCATTAGTCCAAAAACACGTGGCCCCTGTGGTATCTGGTGTATTGTGTCGTTTGGACATGAATTGTTGTCAGTTGACTTCTTGATTCTGATCAGAGCACACCATTTTGTGTACGATTCGTTAGATAAAATTTTCAATTGGACAGTACTAAAATGGACGAAAGACTTTTAGCTGAACTTGATGATGAAGAGGAGTAGATTGCAGCCTCTATTAGTTTGTTATTAGTCAAGGAACACACGAGAGAGTGGATACTTCCCGCAAAGGCCGAGAAGGGTGAGTTTGGTGGGTTTCATATTTTATGACCTGAACATTTGAAAGATGAAGAGCGTTTTAAAATCAAATATTATTATTATTATCATTATCATTATTAGCACCGCGTCTTACTACCCGTTCGGGTTATACGCACTTACGCTAATGTGTAATGATAGGGTGATTGTGAGATGAAAATGGAGGACCTACAGTTTAACGTGGAATCCGAACCACGGTGGATTTGCTGGAATTCCTCACATTCACAAGATGTCTTGTCAGAGGTGAAGGAAGGGTTTGGTAATGAGATAAATTTGTGCCGGAACCGAGGATCGAACCCCGGCCGCCAGCACAGAAGTCTGACACCTTACCCCTAGACCACCAGGTCACCCTTTAAAATTTAATAAACTCTAGTGTAACGTTCTGATGCTTCAACACGTCTGACGAAAATCTGGATGTCCAGATCTTGGGCTGATGCATGTCATGACATGTTAACACACATTCTAGCGTCAGATAACACATAACATGTCACAACAGTGTGAGCACTTTAATATAATTTATTGGAATGGTTTATTCACTAAACTATCACAACACGTGTTAACACCAAATGTCAACGTAATCTTAATTCGGCTTTAGGGTATGTAATTTCCTTTAATTATGATAAAGCACTTTTTAGGCAAAAGTATATAAAAACTTGCTTAGGTAAATACATTGAGTTTCATTTTACACATGTATTTATCTTAAACTTTCTTATATTTCTGTAATGATCTTCGTGGAATTTGATCAGAAATATTTTAAATGAGAGGTTTTTGACAAATATTCAAGAACTCTTGATAAATCTGTGCGTAGAAAACTAAACAAAACGTATCTATTTAGGCAATATTATATTTAGTTTCAACAAATATGAGTTTTTTTTTAAGAATACCTTCAAAAATAGGGGCTCGTGTTCCCCTACCACAAATAAGGTGCTATACGCAGGGATGAGATGGTTTATTGTTTATGGTTTATGGTTTATGGTTTATGGTCTTAGGTTAAATTAGTTTTTAAGGCGTGTTGTGTATGATATTACTGTGGGCAAGACATGCAGCTGGATGGCAAAAACCAGAGCTACGTTCAAGCTATTGAGTAACAAACCCAATGGTAAGTGACCATTGGAAAGACCTAGACGCAGCTGGGAGGATAACATTAGAATGGATCAGAAAGAGATATGGTTTAAGAGGTGGAATGGATAGAACTATCTCAAGATAGGGATGGGTGGCGTAATTTTGTAAGTGCTGAAATGAACCTTTGCGTTCTTAATGCCATAGAGTGGGTAAGCAATTTGTGTATGGTATGGCATTGTTATTGGAAAATGGCTCATTTAACCCTAATTATTTGTACTAGCTGAATACTACTAAATATTACTAAAATAATCCTAAAAATTGACAGACGGTGGTGTTAGTTGAAGCGGTTCGAATCAAACTAATGCGTGTGTAGTTCATTAAGATCATACTTTGCCCCCAAGCTAAACTGTTGTCAAGAGTATCAATAGACATAAAAAAAAATGAACCGATTTGGTGGTTGAATGGTCTATGGCAGGAAGATTAAGGTGTTAATATTGGTCGTGTGTAATGAAAAGGGTTTTTCCATAGTAGTTTTTTCATTCTTTCTCTGCGCAAATGCGGGTACACTTTCTTTTAATTCATACCGCCTTGTCACTAACACATAAAGGTAATTACTACATATACACACATAGCATGAACTGGTAGTAGGGTGTGGTGCTATAAAATCAATCACACATATATCAATGTTGA
Source organism: Timema douglasi (assembly GCA_901482245.1). NCBI lineage: Eukaryota > Metazoa > Arthropoda > Insecta > Phasmatodea > Timematidae > Timema > Timema douglasi. The sequence continues at coordinate 113,765 of CABEEJ010000480.1, read as the reverse complement.
TTGACATTACAATAAACCAGTGAGATATCCTGACGAAGCAACAAGGAAATGCTTCCAAGCAGATCAACAACGCGGCAGACTGTTCTGTAATATTTGGCTTCCTCTTCCCCTCCCGCCCTTCTGATCCCTTCTACAACTCACTTCCCTAGTGTATGTGTGACGTCATGCATCCAGTGGGCACAACCTTTCAACTGTTGCTTCTGGATTTAGTTTTATCGAGCAATTTTTGTTGGGCCATTTTTTGGCTTCTTTACTGGTTATGGATGGCCTTAAGCTAAACAGTCTCTAAGGGAAGACAAAGGATATTATTTTTTCATAGATATAGGCCAATAGGAAATAAATAAAATATAAGCCGGGTGCACCAAGCTAGGATTGAGTCCCGGTTTCCCGAACCAGAGCTCACTTAAAAATCGATTTTCTACCATGCACTCAGATATTAAAAATAAATGTTCATTCATTGGCTTGGGTATTTTAAAATTAGAACAATTCATATTTTTATGGAAAGTGACTTTACAGTCTCCAATAAATAAATAAATAATTTTAGATCTGTATTGGGCCATTTTTTATGAATTGTCTTGAATTAAGCACTCAGTTTTTGAGGATGACTTGACTGATTACTTTTTATCAGCGCATTATTAATTTATAAAAAAAATGTAAAATGACAACACTACCTTATGATAAATGGTCCCTAAATTATTATTTTTAATCTTCAAGGAAGTGTTTTATCAACTTTAAAATGTTTCATGTACAATAAGGTCCTTTATTATATCCCGGCTTCAGATAGCGTTTAATACCAATATCAGGTGGTGCAGTAAATGGATGATTCGGTTACTGGACGAGTTCTCTCGTACTTTCCTAAGGTGTGTTGATAGTGAGGGTGAGTTTAGGGCAGTATTTTTGAAGTTTTTATAGCATAAACATTTTTTACCCGAAATAAATTAAATATTTTTTCTATAGAAACAAAGAGTTTAGTTTTCTGCATATGCTAATCTCAACAGCTGTTCTTGAATATCTGTCAAGTGTGTTCTGGAATGTTGTAACATTTTCTTTTTATTTAAAAAGTCTTGTCACCAAATGTCACTATGCTCATGATAGATATTCATGAACTGTTGAGATTAGCATGTGCAGAAAACTAAATTATATGTTTTTATAGAAGAAATATCAATTTATTTTGACCAAAAAATGTTAACGCTATAAAAACTGCAGAATTAATGCACTAAGCTCGCGCTCACTAGCACCCCACCTTAAGGGCCTGACACACGAACAGTCCGAGCTGTCAGTTTGGATTGAAATGAAGCTTTGCACACACACACACACACACACACACACACACGCATAGTCAGTCCGAACTGACCGTGTTTGGGGCCAATTACTTTACTTTCAGCTCTTGATTTCTTTGCATGCAATATTTGTATTTATTATTATTTAGCACCGCGTCTTACTACCCATTCGGGTTATACGCACTTACGCTAATGTGTAATGGTAGGGTGATTGTGAGATGAAATGGAGGACCTACAGTTTAACGTGGAATCTGAACCACGGTGGGGACCTGTCATTCCCCACATTGTGTGCAATATTAAGGTGGAAATGTTTGGGTACGCTAGAAAAGAGGTGTCTTTTGCATTTTCATATCAAAACTTTTTTTTTGTTAAAATAAATCTTCAGACAAAACATATTATTATTAGCACCGCGTCTTACTACCCGTTCGGTTTATACGCACTTACGCTAATGTGTAATGGTAGGGTGATTGTGAGATGAAATGAAGGACCTACAGTTTAACGTGGAATCCGAACCACGGTGGAGGCCTGGCATTCCTCACATTCACAAGATGTATTGTCAGAGGTGAAGGAAGGGTTTGGTAATCAGATAAATCTTTGCCGGGACCGAGGATTGAACCCCGGCCGCCAGCATAGAAGTCTGACACCTTACCCCTAGACCACCAGGTCAGCGACAAAACATAATGTTTGATTTTTTTTTTCCCATGGTTACCTCAACATTTCTTGAATATCTGTCAATCGTGTGTTAGAATTTAATGACAGCTTTTTCTATATATTTAAAACATTTGTCATCTAATACCACTACGCTTATAAAGGATATTCAACAACTAATGACCCGCCTCGGTGGCTTAGTTGGCTAACGCGCTATTCGTGTTAAGCTCGACTGCTTAGGACGGGGAGATCAAGGTTCGAATCTCGGTCGGGTGAACTGGGGGTAGTTTTTCCTAAATGGTTTTCCACTCTCTCTCCACGTAAATGCGGGTTCACTTCATCTAGTTAAACCTTCCCAATTCCTAATCCATTAGAGTAATTAGTACTTAAAGCGTATAACCCGAACGGGTAGTAAGACGCGGTGCTAAATATTATTATTATTATTATTATTATTATTATTATTATTATTATTATTATTATTAACAACTAATGATATCACCATGGGAAGAAAATTAAAATTTACGGTTGTGCTAAAGCAACATTTTTATTTTATTTTGGCAAAAAAAAAAAGTTTTTCCTATAAAAACTAGAAAAACAGTTGTCTATTCTCGCATTCCACACATCCCCACCTTAATAAAATTGAATAGTAGATTATGTTGATGTATATAAGATTAAAAACTTAATTTACCTATTTACACTTTAATGAATTAAAGTAAAAATACATGGAAAGATAAACAAGCTCTAAGACTAATTATTTAATTTATCAAAGTTACTATTCTCCTCAATTAGAAGCAAGTTAAATGGGTAACTTATTGTCTGTCATAAAAGTATCAAGAGTGATAACCAGTAATATCATTCCTCGGGAATAAGCTAATAATTTTAATAGGTTATCCTCTAAAAAAAAAAGAATTACTACGCTCGTTCAAAAGTTTCTTTGGTCGGTATAAAAGAGATTTCGGCAACAACCCTAGCACAAAGAGATGTTAGGTCGTCAGTAGTGATTACGTCTATAGAATGTAACATCCTTTTCAGTCTGCCTTCATCCACCGCCATTTTCTAATAAAAAAACAAACTTTATAAAAAATACGTATCATAGAAGCAATCTTTTTTTACAATATCGCAAAAGATAGAAATAAGTACTTTTGGTGAGGCCAATAACGGTTAGTTGATAGTTTGGTATTGTTAAAAGTTACTTTTATCGCTTATGTTAGCGGGTTTTTTTTGTTGTTGAGTGAAGTAGTAATATGGTAGGAAGGGGTTAAAGTCATGGAAAGGTCCAGAAGACGAGGATGCGGAATATCGATAGTTGAGTAAAGTCGATAGTTGAGAACGACTTGTATCGACATAAAAGAAATGCACCCAATGTGTCGGGAAGGGCAGTCAGAAAGGGTGGAGGAGTGATGTCGGAGGGTTGTGTGTCCGTCAATAAAGTGGTGTTTCATTAGTTTTTACGATGGAATCACAACGACACTCTTCTGTCCAGTCCACGACAACAATAAACTCTGAGAATATACTCTAAATGGGCCATCAGCTTATCCCTTTTCTGAGAGATTCTCCAAACTTCACTATAAATACGCACACAACTAAATTCTAACATCACTTCTGAGTCTGGGACCACACCAATCGTTGTCTATGTTGGACGAATGGAGCGTATAAATGTATATGTTACAATTCATATTTTTATGGATCTTTCTTATTATATGAGCTTATCGCAAGTTACACTCATCAAGAGACACAGAATAAGGAAATATAATTTTAAAGAACATTAGCCACACTGTCTACCTTAAGAATTTAAGGAAAAATTAAATTTAAAATGAGCTGCAATATTTTCTCCTACTGATTCTCTATACCGATTTGCATGTTGATATTTATAACATAAAATATATTTAGAACTGGCACTTTATTGATTTTCTAAAACAGGAACGTTATTATTCTAGAGAAAGTTTAATCTAGTTAACTTTTTTGCACTTTTTTTTATAACAAGCTATTGCATATATTTAATAGTGTTTTTGTTAGCTTTAAATAGTAATATTTTTACTTTCTCTGTATTTTACAGGTAGAGAAAGTATTGTGATCGTCAAAAAAATCGAACTAAAGATTTTCAACGATGGCATTTATAATCGATACCAATTAAATAGTTCATAACACGTCAAAGTTGATTTAATTTTATCTTTTTAGGCACTATGTGTGGAATTGAGAATATACGGTCTTGTATCAGTCTATGAGAATGAGGAGAAACTCTCGCAAATTAAACGCCAGTATACACAAGTGACGAAAATTAAGTTTTGTGATCATGTTTGAAATGTCTTGTGGTTGCCATACTTTGTTTGTTTTTTTTACTACAGAATTTCCTTTGTTATAGAATCAATGACCATGACATATCTGTTTGAAAATAAAGAGTAAATATTACAGCCTTAATTCTGTTACTGAGAAGTAGATCTACTATAATATCAATTGAAAATAATAAAGTCAGAAGCAAATAAAAAATTAAATTTGATTTAATAGTACAGGGTAAGTAATACTTAAAACACTACGTTGCATTATAGATAAGATTTTTTTTCCCTCGTGAATTGTGCACTAAACACTATTTGATATTAGCTTTGCATTATGTTTGAATATAAACCCAGCCAAAGCTACGCCATAGAGGAAGCACCCACTCTAAGCTTGTTATATAAAAGTATTAACGAACTGTTCAAAATAAACGTAATTCATAATTTATTGAATACATTTTAACAAATAATTCTAGGTTTTTCATTAGTTTCTTTCAGTGTTGACCCATTTTCTCGAAAGATCACAGTTATTATGAGTGTATACAACCCAACTGATTACAATTATTATAAGTAGATCGCGTGACCTGGTGGTCTAGGGGTAAGGTGTCAGACTTATATGCTGGCGGCCGGGGTTCAATCCTCGGTCCCGGCACAGATTTATCTGATTACCAAACCTTTCCTTCACCTCTGACAAGACATCTTGTGAATGTGAGGAATGCCAGGCCTCCACCGTGGTTCGGATCCCACGTTAAACTGTAGGTCCTCCATTTCATCTCACAATCACCCTACCATTACACATTAGCGTAAGTGCGTATAACCCGAACGGGTAGTAAGACGCGGTGCTAGTAATAATATAAGTAGATATAACGCGGAACTAAATATTGACCTTAACGCACGTATGTTACGTTAAACAATCGCAACTTGGCAATCAAGAAATGTATTTGGGGAGGGGTAGGGAGGGGGGCTTCCACACAAGAGAGCATGGCAGCCAATCTATCTTCCCACAATACCAACCCCCCTTTGCGAACAGAATGGTGGATGTAGGCAACAAAGGTGTGCTAGCGCTAGATAACGGGGGCAAGAACACCTGAATTCCTAACGTAATTTAGTTTTGGCATGAACAATAGGGGCCAAGCTACATATTTCCTTGTTTGTGAAACATCAGGGTTAGTACGTACTACAGGAATGAACTAATAGCAATAAAGGAAAAATGGGGCCTTTGTCAAGACAGAGTAGCTATAGTTTCTTCCCCCTCCTCATACCACAACCTTTCATTCACCCCGTCTTACTACCCGTCCTGGCTATCCTTGTATTTTTTTTTTTTACTAGATCTACTTCTTAAACGCAAACCTAAATGCGATCTACTTCTAGATAATACTAGTGTTAAAAAAACACTACAGCGTTTTTTGCACTAAAATCACTTGGGATGGTGACGCTACAAAACATATTTAGATGGAAAACAATTGGAGAACTCATATCATACATATATTCATATGAAGTGTACATTACATACATTTTCCAGGGCAACAATTTGTATATCTAAAACCCCATAAAGACTTTTTTTTAACTAATTTAAATATGTCAGATACCTATTTTAACCATAATCTAAAGTGTATTAGAAAGGTTTAGTGATTGTCAACAAATGGAAGCACCAACTCAATTTGAGTTAAAATTAAAATTTCCCTCCCTTTTTTCCTGTATTCTTTGTATTATTTACGCCGTTTATTATGTTAAAGTAGGCTCTCAATGTATGTACAAAATGAGGAGCTAATTGAACGTAAAAGTAGTGGACCAGGTCTAGAAAATTGAGGTTAATGTCTGAAAGGTCCTTTGTGATGACCACACGATACCCGATATCCTCAGAAGTTGGCGCTATCTTTGCCAACAGAGGGTGGATGATGGTCAGAATGGTTCGATTTTGGGCCAACGCCGTTTAAAATGAATAATACTTTGATGGATCTTAGTTCGGCAACAAATCTTCGTTCAGTAGTTACGTTTAGTTTAATTTTCTACTCATTTTAAACTCAACATTTCCTTTGATAAGAAGTTTACCTTTTACAAAAAAGATAAAAAATTATAGTAAAATTTCAGAATTCAATCAACAATATTAATTATATGTTGTGATTAGTATAAGCAGATAACTAAACTAATTGTGTCTAATAGAACTATACTTAATTTATTGTGTCACAGAAATAGTTTTGTTATAAAGACTTCAGAAGATCAGGTGGACACACAGGGTGACAAATGGAGAAGTCCTAAAAAGAGTGGGTGAGAAGAGATCCATTTTGGATGGGATTCTTCATTAAAAAGCAAACTGGATCGNGGAAGAAGGAGAATTTAAATAATGGATGTTTTGAAGGAAAGAAGAAAATTCTGGGAGAAAAAAGGAAGATGCAGAGAACAGGCTGCATTAGCGGTCTAGTTCATTGACAAAAAGGAATGGACCTGTATTAAGACAGAACACCTAATAATAAAATAATATAAAGAATATGTTAGAATACTGTATTTAACTTGCGTTCTATTATATTCCGTCTTAATAGCGAGAAAGATGTAAGAAGAGGATGGAAAAAGTCTACCTAGAATCCCAACCCAACAATAACAGTAATAATACAAAATGATTTAGCCATTTTCAGAGGGTGGAGGGGGGTGGGGGTTTAAAGGGTGGCATGCCTGTTATAGAAAAAGGGGAAAGGAGGGATTAAAGTATGAAGATTTCAAGGGTGAAAACCCAGGAAATACAATTACTGGCGTTCAAGGGGATGATGAGTAGAGACATAGAAAAGAGGAGGATGTAAATGCTTAGTAGTGTGGAAGAAAAAGGGCGAGAACAGTGATAAATTTAATTTGGGTTTGTTATAGTACGATACGAACTACGATGAGTAATGTCCTGCTCAATAAAACAAGGTTTTAATTGTAGGAGTTTGAATGAACCATATTGATTAATATTTGGTTTATAGGTAGGTCTAACAACCTTGAAAATTGTATTTAAAAAACTCAACTTTTTTTTATTTATTGCACAGAATAATTATTAATTAAATGAAAAAAATAAATTTTTTAGGTTCAAGGTCGTAGTATGAAATATACGAATTGATTTATATATGCATAGTTTTACATTAGGAAGGTCATTAACAAGGGCGTGCATGGGTTTAATCAAATGAACACGGTACTTTGTCATATAAACCAATTACAACGATGTTTTAAAAATATAATTCAAAAGTCTTTTTAAATATATGTATGCTCAATTTACTCTTAAACTGGAAAGTCAAATTTCGATGAAAAGGTACATTTACTAACAATTATAATAATTGATACTATAAAGCTATTTTCATGTATTTATACCTCAAATCTTGTGATCTAAAACTTTCACTTTTGATATTTCATTTTAATATTTAAAGAAAATTCTAATGCTACAGTAAAATGTTTATCAGTGTTGAATGCACAAAAAAAAAGTGTTTGCATTTTCTAAAATCTATTACCATACAGAACCTTCTATTTAAGGTTTGATTACAATATGGTGTACCTTATAGACAGTAAGCCCTCTACTTTTCAGGGAAAACGAAGTTTAACCAATACGATTTAAAAATAAAACTGTTGCATGTATTGCTTTAACTTTTTTTTAGTATGCTGGAAAAATATATGTGAAATAAATAAAAATAACTGGGCTTGATTCCCGTGTTTAGTTTGTTTTTTTAAGGAGTTTGTTCATTTCCCCACGTAATTGTCTTATATCACCTGCGCGGATGGCACGTGGTCTAAAGTCAAGCTCATCTACAGTAGCCCCATGGCTTCTTTGGTGCTGACTGACAGCTCACAGCTGACTTCTGACAATCAACATTTAGGTGTATACCTCAATTTTGACCGTCAGAAGTGACAGCTGCTAAACACATGTTTTTGCAGATCATATGGTTCAGCTTAGGGATACATAATTTAGTCTGGTAACTTTTCAAAGCTTTCATCTGTCAGCTGTGAGCTGTAAGACAGCACCAAAGAAGCCATGGGGCTACTGTAGTCTGGTTTTTCCGGTGGTTGGGTGCTGGGAGTTCGAAATTCAGCTGAATGTACGGCGTACCTTAGAGTGGTTTTCCTTAAATGGTCTCTCAACATTCTTCCACGAAAATATGGTCACACTTTCTATAAATTATGCTTGGGGGGGGGGGGGGT
>CABEEJ010000480.1:82614-101228 GCA_901482245.1 Timema douglasi | reverse complement strand
GTGTGTGTGTGTGTGTGTATAATACCTATATAGCCATATATTCTGGTGAAATTTATTCTTCACAATGTGTGGACGATATGTAATTCACTTCAAATACAGTAATAATCCCACTTTTGCACTGAGCAAAGACCAAATATAGGCTACTATAAGTTTATGATCAATATATTCATATTTTTTCATATTATAAAGCAAAACTCATTGAACATAAATATTGACCTATATTAATAATAAATTAAACCAATATTTATATGAATTAGTTAAGTAAATAATAATAAAAATTATATAAAATCAGATTTAAAAATTATATCTAAAGGTAATCAATGTAAAAACTATAGTAAATATTCTCGAATATGTCCAATAAAAAAACCTCCATAGAGTGAGCTCTCAATCAACCTATACTGACCGTTAACGATGATAGAGCCAACATTTTCAGATAGAAGGTGTCATGTGGTCAGCGCAACCAGCTCTCTGGCCGTTAATCTCAGTTTTATAGACTGGTGTTGGTACTTTTTTATTCAAGTAGCTTAAAGGGAATCAAGAATCTTTCACACTCCGCTAATAATGTATTTCAAAGGTAGGGCTAGTTCAAGGTCACCGGGTTCATAGGGGTGGCCCTACACATTGACTCACTCATAGGCATTTCTTAAGCTATATATACCCGACACTTTTACCCAATGTTGTAATGCGACTTATATTTGTAGCGAAGATCGGGGCTATATTGTTTTTCGGAATGCCCACAAATCGGAATGGCATATTTTAACGACAATTTAATTTTCTCATGTTTGGCCATAATGTTATTATTATTATTAGCGCCGCGTCTTACTACCCGTTAGGGTTATACGCACTAACGCTAATGTGTTATGGTAGGGTGATTGTGAGATGAAATGAAGGACCTACAGTTTAACGTGGAATCCGAACCACGGTGGAGGTCTGGCATTAGCCACATTCACAAGATGTCTTGTCAGAGGTGAAGGAAGGGATTGGTAATCAGATAAATCTTTGCCGCGACCGAGGATTGAACCCCTGCCGCCAGCACAGAAGTCTGACACCCTACCCCTAGACCGCCAGGTCACCTTGGCCATAATGCAAACCAATAAATAAAATCTGGTGAATTTAGTTTGTCTTTAGATTTATTTAGTTTTTAAGATGTTTACACTTTATTATTACGAATTTGAAACAAATATTATTATTTTAGGCTGTATTTAGAAATCTAGATTCAGTTTTGATTTAAAAAAAAACCAATATGAGTATTAAAAACTAGGTTCTACCCTATTTTAAATATTTTAATAGTGATTTACCAATTATCTGTCTCCTTAGTCGAGGTTAAAGATTGGATTAAAGTTTGGTCATCTTTAGAGGATTAGTGTGGAGCTATTAATGAAGCAAATATGTGAAGTTTGAGTGTGTGGATCAAAAGTAAGGGGTAGATCGTGTAAGACGTGGCTAAATGGGGTAGACAATTGTGTGTAAATAAGAAACATTAAGATATATTTAAAAAATAAAAGGGTATACATGATTTGGTGTATGGATGTTGTTGAGGCGAAAGGAGTATGCAAGAATAGAAAAGTGTGGAGAAAGTTAGTGAAGGTGTATTAAGTATGGAGTTTTTTTTTATCTATATGCCTCCCCCGTAAAGGAACGGCGTGATTAGGTATGTACGAGTATGTATTCTCATCCTGTCGCTTTCGGAGTGAAAATAACCCAAAATGGTTGATTTCCTGTGAAAATATCAACTAATAAATACATGTTGCACATATCGAATTGTAAAAAGTTCACCAGATGGTAATTTTTTATCTTAGACCCCAAGCGAACTGATCCTGGCACACCCTAGAAATATCACCCCTAAAATATGGGTGCGCTAGGATAAGGAGGGGGTAGGGGGGGTTGAACGTGTGATTTATCGCTGTGGCTATCCCAGTCCATCTACAAGAATATGCAAGTGCAATTCCTCAAATTAAAATGTGATCAATGTTGACCGTGAACCCACTTCGGTAGCCGCATGCTCTAAGGCGCTACTCCCGCAACAGATTGGTTGTCGATGACGGGGATATTGTGGTTTGATCCCGGTCGGGTGCCCTGAGGTTAGGTTTTCCTAAATGGTTTTTCAATCAATCAATCAATAAATAAATCTCCACACAAATTCGGGTACACTTTTATAAATTCAACCTTTCGCATATCTCACACATTAAAGTAACTAGTGCATAGACGTATAATCCGAAGGGGTAGTAAAACGCGAAACTAAGATAAAAAAAATTTACCTCAAACCATATTGGAAATTAATATCAATGTTGGAATAAAATATACATTATTATTTATTTAATGTAAAACAAATGTCTACCAACATTCAATTTAACATTGGATACGTATTAGAAAACACGTCTACATCCTAGCTTAGAAATTAGTAGAACTCTGATTAAAGTGGTTATACCCTTACACTATGTAGTCCACCAATTACACGCAATACACTTTTTTTTTCTCACCCGCCTCCGCGTCGTCGCCACGTAGTAGAAACGTTCACGAGCGCACGCACGCATGCACACAAACAGAATTTAAAGCAAACACTTTGCTCTCATTGAATTCAGACAAAAGACTATTTGCCTGCTCGTCATTCGAAGAGGCGTGGTTGTGTTGACGCAAACACGACCTCTATATTGCTGTTCTGTTGACGCTACGTTTCTACTTTCTTCTATGGCTGCTAGGAAGCACACAATAGGCCTACAAGGGAAAAAAGGGGTTGGTGAAATGAAGAGGGTTGGGGTTGTAAACGACCAACAAGGTTTTTTTGACCGTTCGGATCACTTTTTTTTATCAATCGTTTTTCCCTTCTTTTAATTTTTCATTAATGAAAATTGTTTCTTGATAAATATGCAGAAAGGTTGTTAAAAGAGTTGTTACCTTAAAGTTTTGAGCTTTCATTGAGCTTATATTGAGCTTATTTACTCAAATAAATGAATATAAAACTAAGACACCACATTACGTAAGGCAAAAAAAAAAAAACTTTCAAGGGAAGTGCATAGTTTCAAGTATCAAATAAATATGTTATATTTCATAATTTATTATTAATTTTTTAAACTCAAAAGTTGAGGCAATACAAAACCGTGACAAACTAATACTACAGACCAATATTTTTTTTTTAAATAGATAAAAATTAGTGTTTGCCCAAATTAAATATGAATATTGATTTAGAAATTTCAATAGTTATTTTTGCTAAATAAGGTTAGTTAATTTTCACTAAACAAAACTAAAATTTAAATAATTTTTATGTATCGTATTAAGTAAGATATTCCCTGGAATTGTAGCTGTACTTTTTTTTACTATAAATTATTATATATTTTTTTACGCTTGTATATTCTTTGACCTGCATCTATGGGGACGCGGAATAAGGCGTCAGTCTTGTTTGGTCAGGCTTTCCGGTGACGAGAGGGCCGGGGTTCAAGTTCTGGGTGAGTGTACCGAGTGATATTTTTACTTTCTCATATCAAGAGAAAGTATTGTGATCGTGAAAAAAATCAGTTTTGACATGACAAATTTGTATATATTGATTTCGGTTTTGTTTCTTAAGCAATTTACTTTTTGGGTTTCTGTTCCGGTTCTGGTTCCTTAAAACAACTGTTAATTTCTATTATCGGTTCTGGTTATTGTTCGACTCTTTGATATATACTTTTGTGTTAGAAATGCTTTAGTCTGTTCAGTTTGATTTCTTTCTAAAGTAAGGAACGTCCCTCAAATTTGATGACACTGTAAAAGCTCTTTTGATTCAGTAAATAAATATATATACATTACTCTAAGAAATGAAGAATTCTTAGAAATAGTGTCATGTCTTCTAGTTTGTTTTAATGTTTGCCCAAATTTAACCTAATTAACTGTTGTTTTCCCCCCATTGAGCTTTACTACCCGTCCGGGCCATATGCGCCGAAATATAAGACATCAAAAATTAATTGAAGACCTTGCCTTAAAAAGGGCTCAGCTCACTTTAATTATATTTTAGATTTTCTGTAAATATTTACAAAATAGTTTCTAATCGCTTTGTGCAGTTATAATTTATATCAGAGTAATTACGTATAAGAAAATATAACTTTTTAAAAATCGGAAACAAAGTTTTTTTTTTTTGCAACCGTTTGCCCTAAAGTCAGAGGAAAATGTTATTTGTGATTTATTTTTTAAATTACTGTAAAAAATTATTTTTTACTAAGAGTAAAGTGACATTTTAGGTTTTATTCTTTCCAAAAAGGTTTCAACCCAAAATTATATTAATTTATAGCTGAAAAATGGATAATTTTATATACACTAAATACCATTTAATATAATTTTAAAACCATAAATAACCTCATGGAAATTTTTTTATGTGATTTAAATGTTTCAAATAATTTTAAATATTTTTTTTTACTTTCCTGTAAAATTGGTAAAAGTGAAGCTGAACGCTTTTTGTTGATGTCTTCACTTCCAATACTCGCACAATACAAAAAGTTAATGCAAGGGTAGCTATAATGCGCAAAGTATGAAATACCTTTAGAATTAGGTGAGCGTTAACATGTTTTCTTTTACATGAGAGGTCACGAGGTCAAACCCTACCGTGTGAATAAAATTGATTTTATTTCATAATTTTGTATCCTATTGTCACTTTTCATTATATAAGCTAATTCAAGCCCTTATTAAAGTACAGTATTTCGTTAAAGGTCCTTTAAAAAAACATTTTTTGCGGTCAATTTTGATAACATTTTATTATTATTATTATTTTTAAAGTATTTATAATATATCAAAATGTACAGCTGTATATCACATGACTTGACGTATGAAAGTAGTCTAGTGGATTTTATAGTTGCCAAATAAGGGTTAATTATACTAAAATTTAGCTGTGCTCATCAAAGTGTACTAAAAAAAAATGTAAAATGAAAAGTTTTTTTTATAAAATGTTAAATCGTCTTTGTTGCCAAATAAAAGAAAACACGTTTACCGCCCATAGTATGTAAACCAATAATATCTTCTTCCCCCAATCTATGACACAATCCCTCGTATCAAACCATTTTGCGAAACAAATCGATGCGAGAACACTTCTAGTAATCATCATTAACGAGAGTCAAGTTGTTTGTTTTACAAACACTCAACCAGCCATCTTTTTGTGTTTCGACTGTCTATTGACAAAACAATAACACCGACATGGAAGTTCTCATTTGGGGAAACATCAAATATTTACTTGAACCCGTAAGAACAGAATGAAGCAATAGCCTGACTTTATCTGACACGTGAACAAAACTGAAAGAAAAAAACGTTTGTACTCTTTATGAATGTTCTCTTCTTTTTTTTTTTTTTTTTTTTTGTTTACTTAAGGAGGCAAATACAAAGACTTTTGTATAAACTGTTCGTTTAAAAAGGTTTTTTTCTAAAACCCTGTCCTTGTTGAATAACTTTCGACGCCCATTTTTATTGGTGTAATTTATTGATGGTGAGAACTTCCATTTTATGTCTGTCATGGCAATAATTGTGGATAATTTTAATACAATATTGATCCACCTCATTCTTTGTTATGTTAGAATAAAACCACCCTTTCTTATAATTGGTTTTCATTTAATTTGTGTAAACAGTAATGAAGAGCAGTTTTTTATAAATTGTTCTCACTTTTGCTTTCTCATCATGTCACTCGTGCGTGCTACACGCCTATAGATCTATTACACATGGTAGTGGGGAAAGGAGGACGTTTCATAATGATGAGTTAAATACACTGTATTTATCATAATATATTTTTTAGAGTAATCATTTTTCGTAGATTACGGTGGGTAGGACATCAGAGCGAATGGAAGAATTTAGAACCTTGTTCAGTTTATTTATTGGCAAACCCAATGGGAAGAGATCATTGGGAAGACCTAGACGCGGATGTGAGGGTAGCATTATAATGAACTTGAAAGAGATAGAGAGTAATGAGGTGGACTGGATAGAACTAACACAAGATAGCAATAGGGTGTAAGGAGGAAGACTGGATAGAACTAGCACAAGATAGTAATAGGGGGTAATGAGGTGGACTAGATATAACTATCTCAAGATAAGAATAGGGTGTAAGGAGGTGGACTGGCTAGAACTACCACAAGATAGTAATAGGGGGTTATGAGGTGGACTAGATATAACTATCTCAAGATAAGAATAGGGTTTAAGGAGGTGGACTGGATAGAACTAGCTCAAGATAGGGATAGGTGATGTACTTTTGTAAGTTTTCCAATGAACTTGCAAATTCCTAATGCCATAGAGTATGTAGAAACCATCCCCAATACACTCAGCTTAGTTTAAAACTCGGAACTTCTCATCACCGGCCAACCATAAAAATATAATTCGTTCCAATTTGTTAAAGTAATATTATAAATATTTAAAATACCCATAATAATTCGTTTTCTGCAAAACTAACAAAATATTTACTTTAATTAAAAGCAATTATTTCACCTAAAACATCAAAATATAATTAGATTTTGTTCAAAAACATCTTAAATAGTTTCAAAATAAAAGTAGTTTATTGTTAACTAATTTTATAAAATATCTTACTATTCCATAAGGGAGAGAAAGTAATGTCTTCTTTTTTTTTACCAAACTTTAATTTGCATAGTGAACTTTGACCCAACTTGCTGACAACATCAATATCAATAAATATACATGTGTTTAGTATCATGTTTTATACATCCTCCTCTTATCTACCACAATATTGCCAATATACGGATAACCCGTAGGGCTAATAAGACGTGGTAATCTTAAGGCGGTCGCCTCGGTCAACGAGAAAGTATCAATCGCTGTCAAGCCACACGGCTTAAAATACAATGGTCTGCACCGTCTTCTGAAACTTCTCTATTTTGTGTAAACTTATACTCCCTCTCACCTCTCACCTACAACCACCCTTGTCATGTCAATAAGAAACAGGGAAAATAAAACTAGGAAATCTCTTATCACAAGGTAAAGAGGAAAGTTCCTTGTTAGTTCTCCAATGTCTTAACATTTTCTATTGCGAGTCTGTTATAAAATCGGTTAGAGGAGGACAAAATTTAGAGCCCTTTTACATAAAACCTAGGTTCATAGCTCCATAAAAATGCTTAAAAAGACGTTTAAAATGAACTAATGTAAGATTTTCCCAACATTTAATTCTATCAATAAAATTCAAAATATAGAGCTGTTAGGGGAAAAGAGCCCAGTTAGAACCTTTAGAATTTATTTAGTGTGAACCATATTTTTAAATAATGTATTGTAGAATTAAATATTGCATTATAGCTGAACGTATGCATGGCAAATTCTTGCTTACCAAAGCAGCCCCTTTATGAGCGTATAATTTTCAACATAAATAATAATAAGGTTGTCACAATCATTATTAATAGAATATAATTTTAATAATCATATAAGCTTGTTACTTTCCCCTCCGTTTTGGTTTAAACAGTATTAAAATAAGGCGAGATTTACGTCTGGAATGCGTTTTAGCGCTCCGTTAGGCGGTGAACTTCCGAAATAGCCCCCATAACCCCACGGATAACATCTAAATTTAGATTGGTAATTTTGTGACCTGGTGGTCAAGAGGTAAGGTGTCGGACTTCTGTGCTAGGGGTCCGGGGTTCAATCCACGGTCCTGGCACATATTTATCTGATTGCCAAACCCTCCCCTCACCTCTGACAAGACGTGTATTAATCACAACTTGTGAATGTGGGGAATGCCAGGCTCTCCACCGTGGTTCGGATCCCACGTTAAACTGTAGGTCCTTCATTTAATCTCACAATCACCCTACCATTACATATTAGCGTAAGTGCGTATAACCCGAACAGGTAGTAAGACGAGGTGCTAATAATAATAATAGATTGGTAATACAATTCGAACTATGCGTCGCATTATGGGTGGTTTTTTAAATTCTACTTTTTAAAAAAACTGGAGAGTGACGGCTACGGAAACAGTTTTACCATATTTAAAAATATATATTAAGAAAATATTATTATTTAATAAGAAAGGTATTTTTTAATTGATCCCAATTTCGCTGTTGTATCCCGGTTGATCGCGAGTGGGGTGTTGATATGGACTCTTCTAGGTTGTTTGTACAAACAATCGAGTGAGTACTCACCTCCCATGTGACCGTTCTCGTATCCGGGGTAGTCGCCGTTGTCGAGGCGGTGTTTCTTCAGCTGGTGGTGGTGGCTGAGGTGGGACGCCGCCAGAGACAGTCCTACCGTCGCTCTCTTGGGCGGTCGACCAGGTCTGGAGCTGCGGAGTGGTAGAACAGTTACTGTGGTTAGAGGCACCGAGTTAGTAGGGGACACGGAGGGACCACATCAGGACGCGAGGGGTTACACTGGGACACAGAAAGGGTCACATAGAGATAGTTTTATTGGGACATTCATCCTTCTCCGGAAGAGGAAGGGCACGGGGATGGTTTAATTTGGAAATTTCATTATTCACTTGGATAAAAAAAATCATGTTCTCTACTGGGATAGGAAGGACATGAATTTTTTCTTGGGAAATTCAGTCATTCACCGAGAAAGGAAGGAGATGGTGGTAGTTTTCTTGGGACATTCAGTCATTCACCAAGAAAGGAAGGAGAGGGTGGTAGTTTTCTTGGGACATTCAGTCATTCACCGAGAAAGGAAGGAGATGGTGGTTGTTTTCTTGGGACATTCAGTCATTCACCGAGAAAGGAAGGAGAGGGTGGTAGTTTTCTTGGGACATTCAGTCATTCACCGAGAAAGGAAGGAGAGGGTGGTAGTTTTCTTGGGACATTCAGTCATTCACAGAGAAAGTAAGGAGATGGTGGTAGTTTTCTTGGGACATTCAGTCATTCACAGAGAAAGTAAGGAGATGGTGGTAGTTTTCTTGGGACATTCAGTCATTCACCAAGAAAGTAAGGAGAGGGTGGTAGTTTTCTTGGGACATTCAGTCATTCACCGAGAAAGTAAGGAGATGGTGGTATTTTTCTTGGGACATTCAGTCATTCACCGAGAAAGTAAGGAGATGGTGGTAGTTTTCTTGGGACATTCAGTAATTCACCGAGAAAGGAAGGAGATGGTGGTAGTTTTCTTGGGACATTCAGTCATTCACCGAGAAAGTAAGGAGATGGTGGTAGTTTTCCTAGGAAGTTCGCCAGAAGAGGAAGGTTATGGTAGTTTTCTTGGGACATTCAGTCATTCACCGAGAAAGTAAGGAGATGGTGGTAGTTTTCTTGGGACATTCAGTCATTCACCGAGAAAGTAAGGAGATGGTGGTAGTTTTCTTGGGACATTCAGTCATTCACCGAGAAAGTAAGGAGATGGTGGTAGTTTTCTTGGGACATTCAGTCATTCACCGAGAAAGTAAGGAGATGGTGGTAGTTTTCTTGGGACATTCAGTCATTCACCGAGAAAGTAAGGAGATGGTGGTAGTTTTCTTGGGACATTCAGTCATTCACCGAGAAAGTAAGGAGATGGTGGTAGTTTTCTTGGGACATTCAGTCATTCACCGAGAAAGTAAGGAGATGGTGGTAGTTTTCTTGGGACATTCAGTCATTCACCGAGAAAGTAAGGAGATGGTGGTAGTTTTCTTGGGACATTCAGTCATTCACCGAGAAAGTAAGGAGATGGTGGTAGTTTTCTTGGGACATTCAGTCATTCACCGAGAAAGTAAGGAGATGGTGGTAGTTTTCTTGGGACATTCAGTCATTCACCGAGAAAGTAAGGAGATGGTGGTAGTTTTCTTGGGACATTCAGTCATTCACCGAGAAAGTAAGGAGATGGTGGTAGTTTTCTTGGGACATTCAGTCATTCACCGAGAAAGTAAGGAGATGGTGGTAGTTTTCTTGGGACATTCAGTCATTCACCGAGAAAGTAAGGAGATGGTGGTAGTTTTCTTGGGACATTCAGTCATTCACCGAGAAAGTAAGGAGATGGTGGTAGTTTTCTTGGGACATTCAGTCATTCACCGAGAAAGTAAGGAGATGGTGGTAGTTTTCTTGGGACATTCAGTCATTCACCGAGAAAGTAAGGAGATGGTGGTAGTTTTCTTGGGACATTCAGTCATTCACCGAGAAAGTAAGGAGATGGTGGTAGTTTTCTTGGGACATTCAGTCATTCACCGAGAAAGTAAGGAGATGGTGGTAGTTTTCTTGGGACATTCAGTCATTCACCGAGAAAGTAAGGAGATGGTGGTAGTTTTCTTGGGACATTCAGTCATTCACCGAGAAAGTAAGGAGATGGTGGTAGTTTTCTTGGGACATTCAGTCATTCACCGAGAAAGTAAGGAGATGGTGGTAGTTTTCTTGGGACATTCAGTCATTCACCGAGAAAGTAAGGAGATGGTGGTAGTTTTCTTGGGACATTCAGTCATTCACCGAGATAGTAAGGAGATGGTGGTAGTTTTCTTGGGACATTCAGTCATTCACCGAGAAAGTAAGGAGATGGTGGTAGTTTTCTTGGGACAGTCAGTCATTCACCGAGAAAGTAAGGAGATGGTGGTAGTTTTCTTGGGACATTCAGTCATTCACCGAGTTAGTAAGGAGATGGTGGTAGGTTTCTTGGGACATTCAGTCATTCACCGAGAAAGGAAGGAGATGGTGGTAGTTTTCCTGAGAAACTCGCCGGAAGAGGAAGGTTATGGTAGTTTTCTTGGGACATTCCATCACTCACCGGCAGAGGAAGTACGTGAGGGTAGTTTTACTGGGAGATTAAAAGTAGCTACATCACTCAAAGGAATGCCAGAGGAAGATGCTATTAGTTTTCACAGGACAGAAAAGGTGAACATGTCCCTTAAATTATAATTAAAAGACCGAAATTCTTGCAGTTTTAATGTGCATTATGATATATTATCACCGATAAAGTTACACATCAACATATAGATGTAATAATAGATAGTTTTAATAGTCACCATTTTCACTCAATATGTCACATGAGTATAAATTAATTAAGAGAATTAATAATTTAATTAAATATAACCTATTTCAGCACACTTTAAACAACAAACGTTTATTTTAGAAAACAAATACTGAAGATTTACTATAGCATAATGTGTATAGGCTCATAAGCAGAATATTAAATAAAGTATTTGAATGTTTAATGTACCTAATTCAGTCTTAGACTACATGATTGCTTGGTATAGTAAAAAATATATAATAGACTATCTTTATGAATATGTAAGTGGTTTCATGCACGTTAGATCGACGTAACCTAAATGTAAGATGCATTAATTATTAGCATAGGTCATATAAAACAGTTTTACCATAATCGTTTTTATACCAATTATAAGATATACAAATATGTAATGGATTGAATACTAGATAAAACAATATTTAAAAAAAATTCCTAAAATATACTTTATACTGATAAAATGTAAGGTATGTCAACTACCACTGCAACGTAGACTGCCTCACCTCATTGGCTCTCGCAGCGATCCTGTCTGGTTCATACAGGTCCCACCCGTGTATTTTCTTTATGTTGCAAAAGTAATAATAATAATATTTAGCACCGCGTCTTACTACCCGTTCGGGTTATACGCTTTAAGTACTAATTAATCTAACGGATTAGGAATTGGGAAGGTTGAATTAGAGGAAGTGAACCCGCGTTTGCGTGGAGGGAGAGTGGAAAACCATTTAGGAAAAACCACTCCCAGTTCACCCGACCGAGAGTCGAACCTCGATCTCCCCGTCCTCAGCAGTCGAGCAGCTCAACACGACTAACGCGTTAGCCAACTACGCCACCGAGGCGGGTCTGCAAAAGTAGACCCTATATTTTATCGGTATAAGGTATATTTTTTAAAAAATTTATTTTCATTTATTTTTATTTTTTATTTATATAAACTTAAGTAGGATATGTTTGAGCGGATAATGTAAGGTCAAAAATCCAGGTTAGGCATAAATTCAGGGTATGAGATAGGGTTATATATTACCTGCAATGGCTACACGGTGTACCGCGTTATATAGTTAGCTAAAATTTAACATAATGCATTGCTACGCAAATTAGGAAAATGTACGAAGTTTCAGCCGTGTAGTTCTATTGAAAGTGACTGAAAAAGCGATCGGAAGTTTTCATGACAGAGGCAGTGAAGGTATATAAAAATGGATATACCCTTATTCTGATATTTAATGAAACTGTGAAAATAAAATGCATCGAGTTTCATTGTAAGTTTAATCAAGCTTGTCTAACTAGTCTATAATTCCGATTCATACACAAATAATATTATAACTAAATTAATAAGTCGCCTTATGTATATTAGGATTTTGTTAGGAATAAACCTTGTGAGAAATTAATAATTAATAAATAATAAGTGAAAGTAGATATATTAACTTTTATACCTGTCTGATAGCTATAGTTCTTCTGAGGAAAAGTGAACTATATATTATACCTATGCATTACACATATTTTAGGTAAATTGTGATAGTATTTATGTAACATATTAAGCCATTTTACCGACGTATTCATCCATAGAAAATCCTATGAAAAACGAACAGATCTACAAGCAATCTAACCAGTGAAATAAACTGAACCAAACTGCCAATTACTTAATCAACTTTTATTTCTTCCCAGTCAGGCAATCCCTCTCCCCCTATTGAGGGCAGTAACCCATTTTATGTTATTGTCTCAGGTGAGAGCACAGAGGTTAGGGTGTCCCTGGAGCTGGGAGTAATATTGGTACGCAAAGAGAGGGGGGGGGAGTGAGGGGTGAAGAAGAGTCCAACATAAACCTAACACCACCTCGCTCTTCACCCCCTACCATCAACCCGACAGGACATCGGCCGGCCTCATATTCCGAGCTATAAACCTTCCAGGCAATATACCACCGACGCTGAGAAACAGCCAAAACCCGGACACTAAGCCTCTTAAATAGCTACACTTGCACACCAACAACCAACCCACACAAAATACTTGGTCAAATAACCGACGCGACGGTTCATTTGTTAGGTGGAGCACGGAGAGAAGAAATCGCGGCAAACAAAAAGATTAGTTTTTTAAAAAACAAATGCAACCATTTAACTATTCTGAGTATCTGGATATAATGGATTTAGTTGTACCATTTAAAATCCTAAATATAAAAAATATTTAAAAAAAACAGGTAGTAAGACTCGGTGATGAATAATTTAACGCTAGGCTGTTTAAAGTATACAATTATTGTATTTATGTAACAAATGAAAATAAGCGTTTTTTGTTTAAGAGAGAGTACCTTAAAGAGCCTAGCTTTAAAATATTTCTCACCACGTCTTAATACCTTTTTCTTGAGCACCGCGTCTTACTACCCGTTTGGTTTATACGCTCATGTACTAATTACGCTAATAGTTTTAGAGATTAAGAAGGTTATAGTAAGAAGAAATTTACCCACATTTGCGTGGAGAGAAAGTATAAAACTACTTTTGAAAAACAACCCTTCATACAACCAATCGAGATTTGAACCTCTATCTCCCCTTCAAACTATTCAGCTACTGGCGTAAGAAATTTTAAAATATATAGAGTTCCAATTTATTTTTGGGGGCTGTTAGGGGGTCAACGAATCTTGTGAAAAGTGCCAAGGTGGGGATGCAAGGAACGTGAGAAAAGTTGTTTTTGAAGTTCTTATATGAAAACTTTATTTTTGTCCAAACAAATAAAATATGGCTTCTATACAAACAAAAAGTTTAATTTTATTTTCACGATTACCTCTAAAGTTGTTGAATATCTGTCAACGGTGTCCTGGAATTTAGTGACAACTTTTTATCTTCATTTAATGCCGCTATGTTCAT
Organism: Timema douglasi; assembly: GCA_901482245.1. Lineage (NCBI taxonomy): Eukaryota > Metazoa > Arthropoda > Insecta > Phasmatodea > Timematidae > Timema > Timema douglasi. The sequence continues at coordinate 87,543 of CABEEJ010000480.1, read as the reverse complement.
GAAAGATATCCAACAACTCTTGATATCAGAACATGAAGAAAACTAAGATCTATGTTGATATCAGAACGTGAGTAAAATTAAACTCTATGTTGATATCAGCACGTTAGGAGAATTAAACTATATGTTGATATAAGCACGCGAGGAAAATTAAACTCTGTTTGTATGGAAGCAATATTTGATTAATTTTATAAAAGGAAATTATTTTTTGCTAGCAAAACTGCAAAAACACTTAACTTTAATCGCGTTCCCTGCATCCCCACCTAAAGTGTTGTACGAATGAAGATCTTCTCAGTAATGATCTTGAATCTTTCTTCTTTCCGTCTCTTCAGGATATCTTCTTGATGTAAGCTAGAATTGGCCAGAGCCATCACCTTCCCCCCCCCCCCNCCCCCCCTCCAGCCATCACGAAGTAAACTGCTAGCAATCCTCGGAGATGACTTGTATCAACAGGGTAGACTGAATGGCGCATTTTATTCCCCCACCTAGGGCCCATCTCACTCCTTCCTTCATCACACCTACACCTCTGTAATATCTCTGTAACTGCCCACTTCATATCTGACATTTTATACAGCCTCTCCTTACCAGAGTAGAAACGTACCAAAAAGAGAAATTATATCAAAATTGTTTAGTTAGAGACGTTTCCTGAATTGGGGCAAGAAAATTGGAAAATTACTAGAACAATTTTATTTATAGCTCTTACAACTAAATAATTATTCAATGATTATTATTATTATTATCGCCGCGTCTTACTACCCGTTCGGGTTATACGTATTTACGCTAATGTATATAGGGTAATGTATGTAGGGTGATTGTGAGGTGAAATGGAGGACCTACAGTCTAATGTGGGATCCGAACCACGGTGGAGGCCTGGCATTCCACACATTCACAAGTTGTGATTCAGTGAATATTCTTGTCATTACTCAGTAATTCACCTAGCTCAACAGCTTACAGAATAGAAAATCCTGTATTTATTTTTACTATCATGTCTACGTAAATACTTAATCTTAGGTTAGAAAGAATAACTCATAAGCATTTAAAGCTTCATCCACCAATTTCTATTAATACAATCATGTATTTTTATTGCTTAAGGTGTTATGGTGTAAGAGTATTTATGTCAATAAACTCTTTTTATGTTAAGTTAAATTTTATAATGATTTCGTAGAAACATTTAATGTAAATTTCTACATGTGTTAATCTCAACACTTCTTGAATATTTTTAATGAGTATTATGGCATTTAAACTGAAACTTTATAAATTAAGAGAAAAATTCCTTGTCAAATTATGAGATGACAGATTTACAATAACCTTTGAAATTATTATGAGTATAATATTAAATTAAAGATTTCTACTTACAAAAGATTTAAAATATTTTGGCCTAGAACCAATTGTGCTAGAAAACCGTAAATAACAGACTTTATTTTGCGTTCCTTTCCAACGTGACCTGGCGGTCTAGGGGTAAGGTGTCAGACTTCTGTGCTGGCGGCCGGGGTTCAATCCTCTGTCCCGGCACAGATTTATCTGATTACCAAACCCTTCCTTCACCTCTGACAAGACATCTTGTGAATGTGGGGAATGCCAGGCCTCCACCGTGGTTCGGATTCCACGTTAAACTGTAGGTCCTCCATTTCATCTCATAATCACCCAACCATTACACATTAGCGTAAGTGCGTATAACCCGAACGGGTAGTAAGACGCGGTGCTAATAATAATAATTTGTATGATTACAATTATTTTCCTTTAGATAATTTGATGTCTTTGTTTAAATTGATGTAAGTGAAAAAATACCCATATCTTATAATAAAGTTATCCGTACACTTTAGCTCAGTCGGTAGCGTATCCGTTGAGATAGATGTCGTGGGATTTACCTTCCAGGGTCATGAATTTATCTGCCGGGGGACTAGATGTGTATGTTTTAGATCTATGTTAGTTTAGTCGTGTTCTGATATAATCAGTTGGTTCATAAAGTGTACGTTAAATACCTCAAATATATATAATACAGGGCGTGGCCAAAACAATTAGTTAACTTGAAAACTAAATATTTACTAACAAAATAAAATCAAACTGCATACCTACTAAACTTTTTCACTTTTTGAAGATAATGTCATTCAAGTGAGCTCCACCAGACTTCAGGAAAACCCAAAAAGGTTGTCTATCACTTTCTTCAGAATATATCGTCTAATTGTTCATGCCCCACCCTGTATGATGCAGTTGGTTACTTGGAAATATATCCTATAAAATAAAACAAACTCAAGCTTCGCTAAAATACAAACCTTCACAAAAATTTCTCTCACGTTTTGTACTTTTATAGCAAACACCATTCCACCCGTGTGTGCTTCGTTTGAAGTTATAAAAATATAGTCGTACAACAATCAAAGAGTTCACAAAGAGAGAGGGTCAGGCAAAGCTGACTTCAAGTCTCGGTTCAAAGGCAAGTTTTTTTTTATTATTGTTTGTTGTTTTTGCACCATAAAACAACTTCGTAACAAGCCGATAGATATAAACTTCCTCTTGCAGTTTTACTGTAAGTATCCCGATGTTATTACATATGTTAGGATCATAAATGGACATCGACTCGTCTCAGTTGTGTTATTTTAGCGCAAGTTTATGTCATGGTGTGGGGAAGGGGGGAATACTTTGTTAACGTTGCGATTATAAATTTGAGTGCTTTCTAGGACAGCTAAGAGAATTAAATATAAGGATGATGAACTCTTAACAGTCCGATTTTTGTATAAAGGGCCTCTTATAAAATACGAACTTTTTTTTTTTTGCGTACAGAAATGATTACAAATGTTGACCCCCTCTGTGGTCTAGTGGTCGCAGTTCCTGGTTACGGACTCAGAGGTCCCAGGTTCGATCTCTGGCGCTCTCAGATTTTTCTGTGAAGCAGTGGGTCTGAAACGAGCTCAAACTCAGCCTCATAAGGACAATTGAGGAGCTACTTGAAATAAATAACAACACTAGTCTGTAAAAATGAGATTAACACCAGGAGTTTTGTTGTTGTTGATCACATGACACCCTCTATCCGCAAATGTTGGCACTATAATCGCTAACAGCAGCAGCAGCCATTTGATCGGTATCAACGTTTTCAGGATGACAACATGGAGTTTAAGCTACTAGTGTCATTTTGTTAGTATTGCTACATGGTCTTGGGGTAAAGTGCTGCCTCAGGACCCGATCTTTGTGCGTTTACACCCAGACGGGGTCACCGGATTTTTCTTGGGCGATAAAAATCCATTGCACAACTTCCTTAGGATATAAAGTCCCATGTAGATTGTGGCCGTGTAAAATATCCCTGGAAGGAATGTGAAAACACTTTTCCCTCCAAAATTAGTAGGACTTTTCGCTCCTGCTCATAAAAATGCTTGTACAATTATATAATCAGTCAACTTCAGAAAGTGCACCTCAAATATATCAAATAAATAAAATAACTGTATATTCAAACGTCGAGTTGCGTGATCAGCGGCTGTCACTTTTAATAGATGTTATCATTCCTTATAAAACAACGATATTAAAATAGTAAACTGCTACCAATTGTGAACATAAAATAAATGTGTTTTGAATTTTCTATAAGGGCCTCTTTACAAGAATCGTACTAAACAATTAAAACAGAGAGCAGAATCACAGCCAACCAATGAACACCCAAACTCTTAGGAACACGTAATGAGTGCGAAATTGATTTAATATGAGTGAGGGGGAGGTCAGGGTACGAATCCCGCGCATTTGTACTAAGTTTTTCTACGTTGTTTCCCACTCTCCTTCCAAATCATTGGGGACATTTTCTCTCAATTCTGCAATCCTCCTTTCTACCTGTTTTTAAAATATATATTCATTTTAGCATGTGTCACTATACATTCCTGGCCTTCTAATGACAGTGGTGGATATGTAGTCTAAACATCTTCTGAGGTTGGGGCATCATGTAAGTGCTCTCTCTTCACCCCGATGAGATGTTATTATGATAATAATTATGATTATGTGCTTCCAGTAGCTGTCTTAAATTTATATAAGCCTAATTAACTAGACAATGGTGATCATAGGAATAATTCTCCTTCAGGAAAAATACCGTGAATCAAACCCGGGACCACTAGATTAGTAGCTTGGGGCGCTGACTACTAGACCAAGAGGCCGGCCTCCCCTGTTCTATTTGTCTAATTAATATAATATGTACCCGCCTCGGTGGCATAGTTGGCTAACGCACTTGTCGTGTTTAGCTCGACTGCTGAGGACGGGGAGATCGAGGTTCGAGTCTCGGTCGGGTGAACTGGGGGCGGTTTTTCCTAAAATGGTTTTCCACTCTCCCTCCACGCAAATGCGGGTTCGCTGCCTCTAATTCAACCTTACCAATTCCTAATCCATTAGAGTAATTAGAACTTAAAGCGTATAACCCGAAGGGGTAGTAAGACGCGGTGCTAAATATTATTAATTATTAATATAATATGTATGAATAATGGAACTGTATTCTGCACGACGTCAAAGAAGGAAAGGTTGAAGGAAATAGGAGCTTAGGATGGAGGAAAATTAAAATATTGGATGACTTGAAGGAAAGAAGAAAATTCTGGAGAGCTGTATTAGGAAGTAGAGTACAAGATGCATTGGTAATCTAAGTTCACTGACAAAAGGAATGGATCTGTCTTAAGACAGAACACCTAATAATAATAGTAACCCGAATCGGTAGTGAGACACGGTGAAAAATAAAGAGAACATTGTTGATATATCACTCCCGCCCAATAATACGATATATTGTTGCATCTTTCTTTTCTTCCCTTATCCTCGACCCCCAAGCGTCCATCTAAAAAAAAAGAAATAAAGAAAGGAGGGCGGGTTATTTTCCGTGGTGGTTGTTTGGTGGTGTGATTTCCGGCAACATTTTTATTTTGACACTAATAGTTTCCTGGCCTAGACACAAGAGTGCGCGTATCACCCTCCCCCCCC
>CABEEJ010000480.1:0-82608 GCA_901482245.1 Timema douglasi | reverse complement strand
CGTATCACCCTCCCCCCCCCCCGTCACCTCCACCCCCCTCGAGCGGTTGAAACGAAAAGAGCCCTGGACGGGGGATGAGAGATGTATGAGCTTCTCCACCCTCGTCCACCCACCACCCCACTCCTACTCGGCGAATCTTACAGCCCTCCACCCTGTATGCTCTGGTTGACTAAGAACCACCACGACCATCCAAATCGATCACATATCCAGGGATTTCTTTAAGTAGCTCTGAAGGGAACGTAATTTTAAATACAGATTTAATATGTTTTTATGAGAAAATAAACCTAGTCGGTGGATTGTTGGAGCGATCCCGCTAGAATGTATTCAAAAGATTTTATTGGGGAAAATGTTACTATAAATGTTGGTGTTCTAAAACAATGTGCTTAGGAATATATTTGGTCCATAAATGGATGAGCCTACTGAGGACGGGAAGAAATTATAAAATGATGAAATACATACCATGTACTCATCACAGTACATTGTTAGGATGATCAAGTCTCGTAGATTAGGGTGCGTGGGACATGCAGCTCGAATGGGAGAATCCAGAACCGTGTTTAAAGTATTGTCTGGCAAACCCAATGAATAGGAAGAGAACATTGGGAAGACCTATACACAGATGGGAGGATAACACTAGAGTGTACTTTCGTGGAGCGATATTGGAAAAACATTTTTAAAAAAACCACCCTCAGTGCACCTTACTGAGATTCGAAACTCAATCTCACCGTCATTGGCAGTATAATCTACTGCGAGAGTAGCACCTTAGACCATACAGCCATCAAAGTGGATAAGAATTTAGTTATTATTAAATATCAAAAGAGAAATATTTTATTTACAAATCAAGGTTTGCAGGTTTGTTGTATTTAAACACTGCACAGATGAGCCACTGAGCACGCAGAAGAAAAACCGGAAATTTACCTGGAATATTGGAATTTCTTTGGAAGCTGCTATTTAATCCACCATCCCGGATCCCTAACCTCTAAAATGAGTGTTAGTTTAGAAAATACATTCAATCATTTTCTCGTAATTTTAATCACCGGAAATGGGCTTGTAAAATTATTATTATTATTATTATTATAATTAGCACCACGTCTTACTACCCGTTCGGGTTATACGCACTTATGCTAATGTGTAATGATAGGATGATTGTGAGATGAAATGGAGGGACCTACGGTTTAACGTGGAATCCGAACCACGGTGAAGGCCTGGAATTCCCCACATTCACAAGTTGTGATTAATACACGTCTTGTCAGAGGTGAAGGAGGGGTTTGGTAATCAGATAAATCTGTGCTGAGACCGGGGAGAATAGGTATTGTTTCAGTAGATACATTTAGTTAAATTTTTCTACACAAAGTGACCTCAACAGTCCTTGAATATTTGTCATGAATATTAGTACCAAGACTTTTTCTCTTCATGTAAACAGTTTCTGGTCAAATTCCAATATGGCCATAAGAAAATATTTTATTTTTTTCCATTTGAGGTATTCAACGTGCATTTTTTGAACCGACTGATTATATCAGCACACGACTTATAAACTAACTTAAATCTAGAAATGACACAACACCCAAAAGTAAACGCGTTTTTCACTAATGATACATTTTTCGACCAAGTCAGAAATGGAACCCGGGACCATTAGCTTAGTATACAGACACGCTACCGACTGAGCCAGATTGTCAGACATCGTGAAAAGTATTCAACTACTATTGAGATTACTCGATGCGGACAATGAAATAAACATATCTAATGGTTAGGGGTGTGTGAATTTAATTTTTTAATTTCGAAGTGAACTCGAATCGAATATATTTAAATTCTCGAAGCCAAATCGAAGCTCAAATATTTGTTGTGAGTTGTTTTATAATTTAAAATATATAAATATTTTAATAGCTTTGTGTACTACTAGGAAAATGTTTTATTGCATAAATGTTTATAATATTTCGTTTTATTCTAATAAATCAAGATAATATCACAACTTACAATTCATTTGTTAAGATTTTTTTTTTTTATTTGAATATTAATTTGCTAATGTAACAGCTCAGAAAGATTAGAATTTTACATAAATTGAGTATTTTAGCTGTCAATATTTTCATTTCAAAATATTCGTAATGGCTCAAGCCGGATAGACTTTTCTAATTAAGTCAAAACTGAAATTTGGCTCGAAGCCAAGTCTTTAAGTTACATAATTACCATAGATGAAATGACCTAAGTTTGGGTATTAGCATTTATAAACGACCACTGGTAAATCTATTATCTCTTAGATCTCCAAAATTCAGGCGTGTGTAAGATATATTATTTTGGTTGTGTTCCAGAGCGTACATCGTGGTATTGTCTTCATTTCAAAAAGCCTGTAAAGTAGGGTTCCAAGACGACGCCTCGATCCCACCCCTTCATATACAGCCACCTCCCTCACATAACTCTGGCACAGGTTGATAGAGGGCGCAAAAATAACGGTGCCGGACACAATTTAGGTGAAACATTGATCCAATAGGGGGTGGTTGATAGAGAGAGAAAGAGAAATAGGGGGGTTTCTTCCCCGCCACTATCATTCCCCACCCCCTCCCCATCCACGAGACATGTAGGGACGTTCAATAAAGTAAATACTGTCCGCTGTAGGCTACGCTACACACTTTAACACAAGGGTTGGGCACCGAAACGGAATCTGTCTTATTTTTACTCCCCAGCGTTCATTCTATCGTTTAAAACAGTGGTGTTCAACCTGGGGTGTGCGTACCTCTGGGGGTACGTGAAGACATCTTAGAGCCTACATATTTTTTCTAAAAAAATGCATCCATATAAATATTTATCATTTAAAACCTATTATGTAATACATTACTTTGGCCATAGCTTATTTTACGATTTAGATAATAGAATAAATATAACTTGCCTCATGCATCAACCATTTTGGGGGTACAAAGTTGTAGAGAATTTTTTGGGGGGCATATGCGAGTCAAAAAAAAGTTTTAATACCAATGGCTTTAATTTTAGACATAGAAATAAATATAAGATTCCCATTTCACAGAAACTAATAGTTTGGGGTATTTTTGGGTATATTCCTATTTTTTATATGAAGTTACGATACGTTATACTTTCACGTCATGCGTGAGGTCATATCTGCAGCTTTCCCTTTTCAAATGGTATAAATACATAAAGAATAACACTAATGATATATTAAAATGTTATTGATGTTGGTCACAGAAAATATGTTTGTGTTTCAAAAAGTTTTTCTTATAAAAATCATAATTTAACAAAAACATGGTGAATAAATATAGTACTATTCTAGCCCACACTTGTGTACCATTCTATAAAGACACTACAACAAACTATTTTCAAATTGGAAACTAACTTCATAAAATTACAGGCTCAGCTGAATATGTTTATAATTTGTTTATATAATTGTTAAAATAAGTACATGTATATTTTTACATCGTACTAAAAAAAATTATATTTTAAAAATTAGTATGTTTTAGTAAACCATGTTATGTGATTCCTGCAAATATTTATCTAGATATTTATGAAAGATTTTATCACTTTTTTTTAACGATTCTAACAAGATTGTTAAATCAAAATTGGTCCCTATTTTATATTTTAGTGAATGTATTACGGTGTACAGGATACGTGCCAATATGTTACTTATATCGTTTTTATCCAAGAGGATAACATATAAACTCATCAATATTTACCTTCAAGGAGCTATTAAGAATCAACTTCCCATAACGTAGCTATTTCAAACTAAGCGTTACGTCTCTAAAAGTAAACTGTGATAATGATTATTATTATTACACTACATTTTAAAAAGCAAAGGAGGGAAGAATCTTTTTAGTGTGGTAATAGTTATGTGTTTTATTTTTAGCTTGATTGGTGTGTACTTTTTGGCAGGTTGATTTATACTGTACAGATGAATATGCAGCCAAAATAACTTGTATCTATTTTTTTTATATTTAACATCCAGTTTAAGTCAGATGAGATTACTCTCATGTAGAGAGTTGTAAAAATGGCGCTTCTGTTGACCTATCTTTGACCTGACAATAAAATCAATAACTATCACTATTTGTAAATTAAGTGATTTCATTTTGTATAGTTAGAATAAGGTGACCATTCTTCCCAGATTTTCCGGGATAGTCAAAATTTTTGGCATATTGTCTCATATCAATAAATGTCTGTAATTTTTTTTTAAAAGTACCGTTTTCAAGATCCAAGTGATTTTCCTTCGTATTTTGAAAATGCCGCTCTCAATGGGCGGAGGGAGCGAAGGGAATAATTCATTTGATAAAAATAATTAAATCATATATATATAATTATGTATTAGTCATAGAATTTCTAATATTTCATTTATACTAATTGCATTTTAAACTTTATATCTTGTCATAAATATATAAACACACACACACACACACTGTTATTTTTTATGGTTACTAATTAAACTAACTTATGCGCAAAGAAAATCTGTCCATGATTGGCGTGAATAGTAACTCATCAGCTTAGATTAATGTTTGATCTTGATTGTAGACTAGAAATTTATAAATTCAATTTTTAACAACTCGAACGGGAGGAGGAAGAGGTTAAAAGAGGGGGGTGAATAAATATCAAGCTCATCTAGTGTGTTTTGCTGACTATGGAAGTTCAATCTTTATTTCCAGACTTTTTTTTTATTTTACGAAAAGTTTTCACACTCTAATTACAAAAAATTTTGGGTACACTTCCTTAAATTGTTTATTTATAATATTATAATCAATTAATTAAATGTAAATATTATTTATTTAGATCAGTATATTCTGGGCGGGTGAGTATTAAGGAGTGGTTCAAAAAATATGCTATCATAATTATCTGAAAATATTTCATCTACCTTATATTAGAATTGAACAATTTATTTTATATAAATAAACAAATAATATATTATATTTACAAATAGACAGTTTGATGAAAGGGCTGAGAAAATTATCTGCTATGCGACAACAAACATATCATAAATCTTACTTAATTTGGTTCCTATACTTCCTTACAAAGAGCTGCAGATATTATTATTGATTTTTAAAGGTCAGAATTTGTATTAAATTAGGGAAAAAATAGAACTATTCCAGCTCATGAATTATTAAATTTTTAAAACCTTTAATATTAATATCTCGAAATTATTATTTTTTTGGTATGGAATATTAATTCTATAAGCCCTCCATATCATAAAAATAACTTTTTTTTAAGGTTTGGTGCGAGGAACCGTGAAAAATTAAGGGCAGAATTTTTGAAAATTTTATAACAAAGGTTTTTGTTTTTTTATTGGACGCAAAAAAATAAAATATTACTTAAGTAGATAAATTTATTTTAATTTTCTACATTTCAAGATCCCAACCGCTATTAAATACATTGGATAGCCTTTTTTGAGGTTGATGCTAACTTTTTCTATTTCATTTAAAAGGGTTCTTTTACAGATGCCATAATTCTCATGACAGATATTCAAGAACTGTTGATACCACCTTTACGTTGACAACTAAACTAAGCGTGTGTCAGTGTTTTAGTAGTTTTTATATCACAACATTTTTCTGGTCTAAAGAAATAAAATATTTCTCCAGTAGAAACATTGAGTTTAATTCTCTTCACATGATGACCTCAATAATTCTTGAATATATTTCAACGGTGTCCTGGAATTTAATGACTTTTTCTGTTAATTTAAAAATAGTAATCTTGTGCCACTATGCTCATGACAAACATTCAACAAATATTGATGTCACCATGTGAATAAAATTAAACTTTTTATGTTAATTTAAAAATAGTAATCTTGTGCCACTATGCTCATGACAAACAGTCAACAAATATTGATGTCACCATGTGAATAAAATTAAACTTTTTATGTTAATTTAAAAATAATAATCTTGTGCCACTATGCTCATGACAAACATTCAACAAATATTGATGTCACCATGTGAATAAAATTAAACTCCATGTTTCTACTGAAGAAATATTTATCTAATTTGGCCAAAATAATGTTTTTGCCATAAAAACTGTAAAAAAAACACCTTTTCTCGCGTCCCCTACACTCCCACCTTAAGGTTTTCACATCATAAGTTCCAAACCGAATGGACTTGTTGGGCTAGACAACAACCTGGAGCTCAATCCGAAGCCGTTATCTTGGTACTAACCACCTCCCAATCCCCATCCTTCCCAATTTTCGGTCTTGATAAGCGCAATATACAGCCCCGCAGTCAGTATACAGCGTAGCGGTATATTTACTCAGAATGCTAACCGGAAAGTGTCTCACGCGGATGCTAGGTTCCGTCGAACAATGGAGACCGGTGTATTCAGGTGTCGCGGTGGTTTCCTTTCACAGGACTTAAAACGTCGCACCGGTAGTACCCATTCATTCTCACAGCCAGTCGCGCACCGTGAACCACTTCCAAGGCACGAATTAATTTAAATGACGTTTAATTACACGTGTACCTAGAAAACTAGTCCATACATCATTAAATTAATTTCATCATATCTCACTACGCACACTTCGTTTACCCTGAATTGTAGCAAGCACACCTTGCTTGTTTCTGCTATGGTACAGTTTATATTATAGGGCCATAGTGTAGCCCGTCAAGGCAAGACTGTAAGTAATTTTTCACCGTAAAAGGAGTGAAAAAATAATCGCAAGTTGAATATAAACCTGGAATGAACACTTCCTTATATGAAAGGAAAATCAAATTCTCAACAAGGGTAGGGAAGCGTAGACATAATTTAGAGGAACTACTCATATATTCACAGAGTCAAAGGGGGTAAATAATATAGTAAAAAATTAGCTAAATACATCCAGCCGGGTTTCGACCCCAAATCTTCCCAATTTATAGAAAACCAGATATGACGTCCATGTGCCTGCCGACGCAGACCCAACAAAAATTTTGACCGTATAAATTTGCTTTAGAGGGATTCAGAGAAGAGCTAACGGTGATGAAAGTCAAATTTTCCCCTTACTTACCTTCATCATAACTAGGTCACCAATCTTGCGATTGGTTTCCTCTCCACTTTTGCATATTCTGAGCTTTTTTTTTTTTTACATCCTTGTACCTTCTTCTGTCAACATCGTTCGCTATCTAATTCATGTACTCAGATTTTGGACTCCCTCTTGAATTTCTCCTTTCCAAATCTATTTGTATAATTATCCTCGTCGAACTAGCATGTCTCAATTACATTACACCAATGGCTACCTTACTATTTTGTTAGTCGTACTTTATTATATTTAATGACAATATGATGCCAGATTGCCAGAACAGTGCCATGGAGTCTCGCCATATATATATAAGTACCGTGGGAAAATGTAACAAGGCGCACTACCGTAAATCTACCGGTCTGTAGCAGGTTTAATTATTATACGATATTTGTACAGAATATTTGAGGCCCTAGGCTGGGCGCCAAACAAAGACAGTTCCGGGCTGTAAGCAACACGTCTCGACCATCACACGGGTACCCTCGTAAAATAAAAGTAAGATGGCTGAGACGCAAGATACGTGAAACATATCTAAACGTGAATACAATCCCATTTAGACGCCATGGATGGTATATAAGTGTTTCCCAAACTGTGGTACACATATACCCAGGAGCATGCAACGTAACACATATACCTACTTTTATTAATCATAAAATATATTTTGATGATGATAATAATAAGTCTGATAGATAAACAGATGCATATTTTGACTTGATGTCATAGAATTTCAAAAGCTTTTCTTTCTGCCTGTCCCAACTATGAACTTATTTAGACCTTTGGAGGCCCAGGATATGTAATAAATTAGAAGCCCAGACATTAAAACAAAATCTCTTTCTTTTCGAAGTGTTGACAATAATATTGAGATTTAACTATTAATTTGGTAAATAAAAATTTATAAAGATATTATTTAAAATAAGGAAGTATTGACATCACAATAAATTAGATTTGTTTAAAACGAAAATTAATTATTAGTATGTCTTAAGTAATATTTTTTTCAGAAATAAATAAAAATTATTAAACTAAGCTATAAGTTTTTTTAAAAATATTACCATGATTGAAATCTATGGAGCCAAAATAGAATTATTATTTTTTTATTTCAACTGTTTGTGGAGATCCTAATTTTGGGAGTCCCTGAGACGCTATCCCATGTCATCCTCTATTAAATATAAGCCTTCTGACTGCTAAGCATAATAATATTTCCTGGAATCCGAACATTAAATAGACCATGACCCCGAAAGGAGTACTTGAATGGCGGAAGTTTGGGTAACACTGTTCAATAACACTTTTATTTATTAGTGAGATATCATACCAAATAAATCGTAATATTCATTATCAAACTAATTCTGAAATATAATATAGTGTTTATAATCATATAACAATTGTTTCACTATTTAAATTCTAAATATAAACAAGTTTTTTATTTTTAATACTGAAAACAAGTTAAACGTAACGTTTATTCGATCATTTTCAAAGCTACGTTATTATGTGTCTGTTAACAAAATAGCTTCATCACTTTCAACCATAACAATAAACATTTTCTAGCAAGAAACAAGATGTAATTCTTTATTTTTAAAAATATATTTGAAAACTAGTGTGTTTTACATTAGCGTTGACATGTTTTGAGTAAATATCTATGGTTTCGATAAATTATTAGAGCAATATATTGAAATAAGAAAGACAAAGGCATCAACAATGTAATATATTCAAAGAACTCCATATCGCTAGGATAGATTATCTACTGTTCGAATACCGTATGTGTAAACACGTGTTTAAATTATTACAAACAAAGAAAATAAACTGTTTGTTCACATATTCCAAATATAATTATTTAATATATCTTGATTTGTAGCAATGGCTGTTTAATCTCTAGATTCACGAGGGAAAATACAAATAAATATACACGACCAAATGAATACTAGTGAAGATCTTTAAAATTTTGAATTAATTAGAACATTCCAGATTAAAAATAGTTCCATTTGTTTACTCGAATTTTAAAATATATTTTAGGTTATCTCAACTTTAAGTATACTTAGCAATAAATTTATTGCAATTTTTTTATGAGTAGATATTACGTTTACACACAAAAACACGCAAGATTGGTTATGAGGCAAAGGTAAATAACCTGGACAAAATATGTTCCAAAAGAGTTGAGTTAAACACAACTAAAATTACAATTAGTCATTGTAATGATTGCCTTAGTACTAAAAATTTGAATGCATTGTTTTGACTATTACGATGGCGTATGCCCCGAACGGGTAGTAAGATGCGGTTTATTACACATATTATTACGTTTAACAGCACGGTTTTAAAAACCTCGAGCTAACAGCTAGGGGCGAGAAAGGTTGCTTGAAGATGAGAAATAAAAAATAAAATAATAAATAGCATGCACAAAAACTACCCCTCATACAACCTATATTATATAAACCTAATTACTGGCAGTCCTGTATTTTGAGAAACTGATGCCTTAGGCCATATCATCATTTGGACAAACGCCAATAAATAATGACAACAAGCTGATAGAGGATCATAATATTTTGACAATAAGCGGAGATTATTTATTAAGTATAGGATTTTTATGAAAACTATTTGATAGAGTCACGGGTTAGTCCACTCTGCCTCCAATCAGAACATGGCACATTCTATAAAGCAGTAAATAAATAATAAAAAACTTGTTAAAGTATTAAAATTATTACTACCATCCCTCAGAAGTCTGTTTTCACGTACTCTCTACGTAAACAAGACAGCTTTACCAAATATAAATTTCTGAGAAAAAAAATTGAATTCATAAATACCATTCTTTTATTACCTGTTCTGTTTTTCTTGTTGAGAAGGGGGAAGGGGGGCAAGCTAGTAAAGCGAGCAGACGCGGTCTTGCGGCTGACGCTAGTGGCGCCTCTACCAGCGCACCAGAGCACTACTATGCACATCCCCTGAGAAATGTTAGTTTAGTCTCACGACTGTTATACTACATACAGAATTAATCTCTGGCCCGCTTCTTTGATTCTCGTTCTTGACAATATGGTCCTTTATGCGGCGATGGTTGTTAAAAAAGTTTTCATTTACTTCCTCTTCATAAATGAAGGAGGGTAGAGGGGTCGTAATATTTAGCTAAGGATTTCTTTTTTTTAGTACAGGGATTTTTTTTTTTCCTTTATATCTTTTCTTCCGGGGCCCACTATCTATTCCACTTTTTCTCTATTTCTTCTGTCATTTTCTTTTTAATATATATATGCACTGTGCTTCCATAAAGATTCATCTTTTCCAACAGACTTTAAGAGAAGTCCTTTACCAATGTAATTTTTTTTAGAATAAATTAATATTTCATGCCAATCTCTTTGGTGAACATTTGGTTTCCATTAGGTAAGTCAAATTCGATTCCTAGATATTTTTATACTTACAATTTTTTTTACCGGTAACGAAAATCGATCTTATGACCACCTTTTTTCAACAAGCAAATTATTTTATTTCATATACCGGTAAAGTTTAAAGTTCTGACATTGAAATAAAAAGGAAAAATTCTTAGTTGAGTAATCTTTCATTATGTAACTTATTGGGTCTTTTGCCTTTTAATTTCAGTGTTGATAAGTTTTAAATGTACTTTGGATGATTCTGTACATATCAAACATAGTAGTTCGGTTTTGATTTTTTTTTCACTATTCACACTTGGGTTTCAAATGTATTTCGGTACACAAATTAATTAACATAGTGGTGTTAATGTTATTTTGTATGCATGGAAAAAGGTTAAAATTGTAAAAGTTGAGGAATTGTGAGTAAGACTTGAAAAATCGGGCTGAAAATTTTAGAATTTAGATAGTGTGAAACAGGAATCTGGAAATCTCTATTGTAGCTCCTAATTATTAAATTTATTGGAACAGATCAAATTGAGTGGAATTTTTCAAGTTATTTATCAGCATTATCCTGAAATGGGGATTAAAAACTTTATTTGATAGAAAATACTCCCATATTTAGTGAGTATATTATTATTATTACGTCTTACTACCCGTTCGGATTATACGTACTTACGCTAATGTGTAATGGTAGGGTGATAGTTAGATGAAATGGAGGACCTACAGTTTAGCATGAAATCCGAACCCCGGTGGCCTGGCATTCCACACATTCACAAGATGTGATTAATACACGTTTTACCAGAGGTTAAGGAAGGATTTGGCAATCAGTTAAATCTGTGTCGGGACCGAAGATTGAACCCCGGACCCCCAGCACAAGGGTCTGACACCTTACCCCTAGATCTCCAGGTCACCTTTTAGTGAACATAGATAAAATACCAGCCTTAGGGCATTGAGTCGGGGTTTCTTATAGATTCATATTACTTTTCCTATTACCTTATATTTTAATCTTATTTTATATCAATCTAGTGAAAAATACAAATAAACAAACTAGCCATAACTGTATAAAGGTTTAAGCTGTCTAAACCGACACCGTCTGTAAAATAAATGACAGTTGCAAGCATAACACATCTCTTGGTTTATGAAAACAAGAAAGTTTGAGCAGTAATTTTATTAACTCTTATTTTAAGTTTCAAGATGAATTTGATTAAGATATAGAATTTATTATAAGTACAGGAGTTCTCCAAATATGTTTTTAACTAATTAACTCTCTGACCTAGAGATGGGAGTGTGTGTGGGGGGAGGATGGAAGAAAAAGTATGTGTTTTTGCAGATTATATAGCAAAAAAAATTTAGGGAAAAATAAATCAAATATTACCATATAAGAAACATAAAAGTTTAATTTTCTTCACGTGACAACATCAACAGCTGTTGATTATGTGTCATGAACGTACTTTGCTGATGAAGGGAAGGTCAGGGTTAGAATCCCAGACGGGTTTACTGAGATGTTTGTTTTCCTAAACCATTTACCATGCTGCCTTCTCGTGAACGCTGGCACGTCCCTTATACATTTTGTCTTACTCATTCATACACCATTAGTTTAAAAATGCAGATAGCTCGATTGGGTAGTAATAAGTCGTAGAGGAAAAAAATAGCTCCCACATATACCAATATATATATAGACCGTTTCTGTGGGCTCGTGATAAAAAAGTTCTTGGCTACAGATCCAGAGGTCTTGGGTTCGATCCCCGGCGCTTCCATATTTTCTATAACGGTGTCAACTCAACCTCGTTAGGACAAATGAGAAGCTACTTGATTTGAAAAAGTACCGGCTCCAGTCTAGAAAACTGAGATTAACGGCTGGAGATTTCGTTTTGCTGACCACATGAAACACACTATCTGCAGAAGTTTGTACTATCTTCGCTAACAGATGACAGACTCTCGTTTGGTATAGCTCGATTAGGGGTCGACACTACAGAGTTATTATATACACACGCACATGCGCGTGCTCTCTCTTTATATATATATATATATATATATACATATTAGTTGATGTAAACTGAATCGTTGCAATGATGTGTGACTTAAAGTAATGAATTAGTAAAAAATCCCGTAATAACCTTTTCTACCAATTAAATTAATCACTCCAAATGAATTAAGTTCTTAACAATAATTACAAAGTAATAAGCACAAATAATCCAAGATTCAACTTTAAAAAAGGAACAAATGAGAACTCTTTCTAAATGCGCAACACCTTAAATCTAATATCCATTTTATTTTTATTTAGAAAAATAAATAAAAAGTTTCTAAATGTTTCTTTCCTAAGGCCATCACAATAGACGAGTTCATTTGAATTCTGAGATCTATTTTTTTTCCCTCCACATTTTGACTTCTTTTATTTACATTTTTCTCCCTTCGAAGAAAAGGGTCGGGGGAAATCTTAGGGAAAAGAAAGTACGGCCACTACCTAAGGCAATTTTCTGAAAGAAATGATACGAAGCTTAAACTCGAGCATAAATAAGAAAAAAAAATCAAGAATATTTATTTATCTGCTTGAGTAAATAATATCAGATACAGTTTTGTTTTACACAACCTGGGGGAATTTATGTTTATGATAACAATTATTAATATTTATTTTTTTAAATGATAAAAAAGGCAAAATTTTCTTAAAGGAAGATATTTAAACATATTTAGTAGAAAATAATCGAGGGAAAACTTATAACATTCTAAATAAAGTAGAAACAAATTTTAGTTATTCGAAAAAATATGTTCTATATAATCTTATCTGGTTTATTGTAATTTTTATTTACACATAGAAAATAAATTATCATCTTAATGTATAAAAAATGTATCAACCTCGGAGGTATTGGGGTAAAATGCTCGCCTAAGGACCCGATGTTCGTGGGTTCAAACCCATTCGAGGTAGATGGATTTTCCTTTAGTGATAAAAATCCTTAGCACAACTTTCTGTGTAGAGGAAGTAAAGCCATCGGTCTCATGGCGATTGTGGCATGTAAAAGAAACCCTGAAGGAGTGTGAAAATACCTTCCCGATAAAATCGGTAGACCCTTCCTGACCTCTCATAGGAATTCAGTGTGGACGGCAACTGGGAGTCACCATTCTTTCTAAACCTCCCCTAGTACATGGGATTTCGACCAGTTAGTTCAGGCAGCACTAACCATCCGGAGGGATGAGTGCATGCCCAGCTCCGGTTGGATAGAAATTACATCACATCAAACCAACCTTAGGGTTGTTTATTTAAAAAGATCATAATTTAAAGCCTACAAATTTGGATGAAAATATTGATCAACCAAAGAATCGGCAAGATCAATTTCAAAAAATAGTTTGTGTCGTATCAAAAAGCATTTTTACCAATTGTTGTATATAATGTTGCATCTAATTTAAGACTAAAGGTAAACAAAGAAAATATGGAAATAAACGATCTTACAACCCTCAAACTAGTTATATACAAAAATTATGTTGATTAACTGTCACTAGTAGTTTTAAAAACATTGATTGCCCTCTTGCTGTGTGAGTAGCTCTAACTATGTGTTTATTATTTTATGTGAAGATATTATTGTCACTGTTACATTTGCGTCTCTTCAACTCCAATATGAATATTTAAAAAAAAAGTCCTATCAAAATTAAAGAGGGTTGCCTTAAGATAGTCATACAAACAGAATTACAGGTTGCTTACAAAAATTATTTGACAGTTCTATGCGGGAATATAATTGAGGGGCAGTTATTTAATTTTAATCTCAACTTAACTCTATTAACATATTGTTCGAATATTGTCTCTCTTGAAATTTAAAGTCTAAGTACATAAGATTACAAGGCAATGATTGCACAATACTATTCAATACTTTGAACAAATATAATATATTATAAACCGTTTATAGTATACTTAGCATAACATTCTACCTATTCTAAATATTATTTTTTATTCATAAAGACTGTTCTTAACAGATCTGAAAGATTTTGAACTAATTTTCTTTATAGAAAATTTTGGTAAGCTCTCTTTATTTTTGTGTTACTGTTTAACGTCGTATATATTATAATATAAATATTATTAAAGGTTCACACCAATGTTTTAGACGAATCGATGGGTTTTTTTTAAAGAGTATGAACTATAAGGTTGACAATAGCTCAAAATTCCAAACACAACGTTACCATTGTAAGACCAAGAAGGGCCTAAATAAAAATGCGTTTCATACTAAGGGAAAGCCTACTCATATTAAATTAAGAAAAATGAGTTTCATTAGCAGGAGTAGCATTAAAAAGGCGCATAAAGAAGACATCAAACATTAAAAGGTAGGGGGGGGTGGGAATATAAGCATAAAAGAAGTAACAGCACAGATGACAAAAATGTCATCCATTAAAGAATCAAGGGGCATTTTACCCACCAACCCATCTCCCTATTATTTCTTTCTCTTTTTCTTTATTTTCAGTGTTCGTGTAGTTATGCAATTCCCACGGCGGCTATAACTAGCGGGACTACATATCTTGCCAGGGGACACAAAGCTTGTATTTTGCTTTTTCTGAACAGTAAGAAAGGTAAGTTTTTTGTGCAAACTAGTTTATACCCTGGAAACATTAATATTAGACACTTTAGTGGTATTTTCTGTGGCTAACATCACTTATATTTTTAAACTTTGCTTTTAGGATCGCCAAGTTTAATCTTGAATGTAGTTTTTTTTTACTTTTTAAGTACCAATTATTTCATTTTTATTTAACACCACGACTTACCATCCGTATGACTATAAAACATTTGTACTGAATACTTTATTTGTGATGGTTAAGTAAAGTTTAATATAAATAACATGTACCCACATCTGTGTGAAGCGAGAGTAAAATATAATTTAGGAAAACCACCCTAAGTACATCCCATCGGGATTAGAACCTCGATCTCCTTGTCACGGTAATAAAATACATTGCAAGAGTTATGCCTTAAACCATTCGACCACTGAAATGAGTCAAATTATTTTAAATTAAAGATTGTCAGTGGGTCTGAGACATTGTATTTAAGATGTATTGATATTTAAAAATAAAAAAATATATTTTTAATGTAAAATTCTTGTTTAATATCAATCAAATATTATAAAAAACACAAACTTTAATGGATACATTGTATTATTTAGTTGTAAATAGTGTTTTCAGACAAACGTGACTGACACTAATTTTTTTTTAGCTCGATACAAACTTAATCCTATCAGTGATCCGTTATTTTCCCTCTTAGGATAAATATAGATTTTTTTTTTCATTTGTAATAATATAACATACACATTCAATAATTGAGCTATGTAATACATTTTGAATGCATAATTCATAACTATAATAATATCAATTTAAAGTAGTATTTTCTTTGTAGTTGCTTGTATTAAAATGTACATAATTGTGTATAATATATATTTTTTTCATTTTTTGTCATGAATTGTGTGTGGTATATTCAGCCATAAAATAAGATTGGCATTGTTTATTACCTAAAAAGTGTGTATTTATTATAAACACAGCTGTCTGAATAAAAATACAAAAGTTCGGTAGTATTTTTTTTAAACATAATATTGATTTTAAAAACCTTCCAACTGCAAATTAATAAATATGTCAAAAATAAAAAAAGTTATCATCATGGAAAGAATTATAGAAACTCAACACCGAAACTTAAAAAAACGAATAAAAAAACATTAAAAATGTGGATATACGTAGGCTTCCGTTACGATGTACAAATAAATCTAGCATTTCAAACCAATAATCGTCATTGTAGCCGTCATAGGTTTATAGAATGGAATAACAGACAGGGGTGGTAGGGTTATTGTTGGAGAGGGGGTGAGTGTTAGGGGTTGAATGTAACCAGACCTTGGGGGTTGTGAGGGCTGAATCACAGCTTGATGCGAACGCTCACCATCGCCCAAGAGTGCAATACCGGAGCATAGCCTCAGGGTGGTTAATATATTATTCTGTTATTTTTAGTTTTAAACATCTTATAATTTTGGAACAGAAAGCCACAAAGTGAATTTTTTTTTAAATGGATATGGCTGGGATTTAACTCCAACCTAAAGGGTCAACGCCTATTTCATTTTTCAAGTGGTGATCTTCTTAAACATTATTACCAGGATAAATGATTTTTAAATTGTTTTAATGTATTATACCTATACTAACGTTTTATAAAACTGCCCTTGCACTTTGCAGATTACAGGAAATAGGGTGACCTGACGGTCTTGGGGTAAGGTGTCGGACTTCTGTGCTGGCGGCCGGGGTTCAATCCTCGGTCCCGGCACAGATTTATCTGATTACCAAACCCTTCCTTCACCTCTGACAAGACATCTTGTGAATTTGGGGAATGCCAGGCCTCCACCGTGGTTCGGATTCCACGTTAAACTGTAGGTCCTCCATTTCATCCCACAATCACCCTACCATTACACATTAGCGTAAGTGCGTATAACCCGAACGGGTAGTAAGAAGTGGTGCTAATAATAATAATAATAATAATAATACAGGAAATAATTATTTTATATCAATAAAATAGTAGTATATTCCTCCATAAGTATATTAATGGATTAATCTAGGTGGTAAGGATAAGGAGAGTAACGTAGATTAAGTGCAGCCTCTTTATATTGGAGAGAAAGCGGGAAATTAACCCCAAGTTCACCCAGCCTTGATTCGAGTATTGGCCTTTTCGTTACCAGAAATCTAGCCTATTAAGCATGTTATTAGTAAGGTTGGTGCATAAATAAATACATCAAATCAATTGTTTTCCAATCTCTAGTATCATTAGTTACATTTTCAAATATTAAAGTAAAGGTATGCCTATAAAGATAACAATTTATAGCCTATTCGCCAGTAAATTTTTTCGTAACTTGTTCTTTCAACCCTAGCATAGCTAGGTTTCAAAATTTAATAGTCAATATTTTATTATTAGGTGTCTATAAATTAATCTCCAACACCTTAGCTCAGTCAGTAGCGTCTGTCCCGGGTTCCAGGTTAGATTCCGGGCATGTACAAAAATCTATCATCGGTGAAATGTAGGTTTCCCCTTTCACAGTGATGAATTAACAGCCGGAGAGGCTATATGTTGTGTCTGCTCTAGATTTAAGCTAGTTTATAAGTTGTGTGCTGATATAATCAGTCGGTTCAGAAAGCACTCGTTAAATATGCCAATTTTTTTTCAAGTTTAAATTAATATTTCATTGAAAAAATAAATTTCTTTGAATGAAAACTATTTTATATAATTTATTATTTCATTACAATTTTCTTCATGTCAATATGCTACTAAAATTTAGAATATTTTTAAAATAAGGGCAGGTAAAATAATTATTTTCAACTAAATAATTATAAATATTCTTTGGATAGCTTTTATATTATCTTGGACAGAGTAGAGCATTTTAGGGATATTGCCATTGCAATAATGAGATATTAAACCATTAAATCACACATTAAAATATTATGAATTAGCACCACGTCTTACTGCCCGTTCGAGTTATACGTTTTTAAGTACTAATATGCTAATGGATTAGGAATTAGGAAGGTTGAATTAGAGGAAGTGAACCTGCATTTGCGTGGAGGGAGAGTGGAAAACCATTTAGGAACCCCCCCAGTTCGCCCGACCGAGATTCGAACCTCAATCTCCCCGTCCTCAGCAGTCAAGCTAAACACGACTAGCAGGTTAGCCAACTACGCCACCGAAGCGGGTCACATTAAAATAGTAGCTCTAAACGAATATTTCAAAATACACAGTTCCATGTACACTACATGTTTAATGTTTTTACAACCTGCTTCAGTGGCCTCATGGTCTAACGAGGTACTCTCACAGAAGACTAGACTTCCGATAACGAGGAGACCAAGGTTCGAATCTCAGTCGGTTGTATTGAGAGAGGTTTTCCCTAAATGGCTTTCCAATCTCCCTCAACGCAAATGCGTGTACAATTCCTATAAATCTACTCTTCCTAGTCCATAAAACCATTAACATAATTAGTATACAAGCGTAGAACCCAAAAGGGTAGTAAGACGCAGTGCTAAAAAAACAAGTTTGTACACATGCATCCTTCTTTTCCCAAAATTTTAACTTGGACACCATGTTACATTTAGTATTCCTATTCTCGTTGAATAGAATAGAAAATGAAAAGGGTATTGCCCATCATACACACACAGTAAACAGTCCTTCTCCATTTGAACAAAAAAAAACTATGAAGGGGGAGCTATTTTTGACACTAATTCAATACGATAGTAAAATACAATATCACTTGGCTTTATGTTCAACTGCAAAGTAAAAGTATCAATCCATTATTTTTTTATTGTGTAAGGTTTATTTTACAATCCTTCATAAGCCTGTTACAATCATAAAAAAAAACTAAGCTATCAATTCTATTATTGAAAGATAGATTCTTGCCATTCGGTGAACAAACAAGGTTTAATAAAGGGACTTCTAGCAAAAGGAAATTGCAAATTGAAGATATGATAGAGATAGAAATATTGTAAATGTGTATAGTCTGTCATAGTTAAAAATTAGAGCTATCACTTCTAACAATTTTTTAAATATCATCTCTAAGGAACTAAAATAAATATAACCACGTCATTTGAATTAAATCAAAAGGTGTAAATTTGGTTATTGAAATTATTGATATAGTTTTGATAGATATTTGGGACAAACATTTGGGTGTTTCTCGATGGAATTTTATTTTTACGATGAGAGCTCATCACGCCCAGGAGGAGGTTATATAGTAATGAGTTACATACCCTGTACTCATCCCATCAAGTCTCGTATATTACGTTGGACAGGACATGCAGCATGAATGGGAGATTCTAGAACCTTGCTCAGTGTACTGACTGGCATACCCATTGGGAAGACCAAGATGCAGATGAAGTGATAACATTGGAATGGACCTGAAGGAGACGGAATGTAATGAGGTGGACTGTATGGAACTAGATCAATATAGGAATAGGTGGCGTACTTTTGTAAGTGTGGCAATGAACTTTAGAGATTCGAATTTTGTAGATTAGGTAATAAATTTGTGCCATCCATATTTGTGTAATTAATTAAATTCAGTTTAAAAAATGTTACTACCATAAAAGAGTAACGTTAGCTTTAGTTTTATATTTGAAACATAATAATATATTTTGGGGGTTTGTTGGCAGCCATTTACAGAAACGATCCAATTTTAGCTTAGGTGGTGTAAGTTATAAGATTCAAATAGGAGATGTAATAAATTTCACTTATGTTCAAATTAATCGAGCTAGTTCACAGCCTCACTAAACAATATTGATTTTTTAAATTACAAAGAATTTTAGTTATAGCTATTCCAGAGCTTACACCAAAACTTACATTAGTTGTTTAAAGTTTATAAAATTATTTATTTAATATATTCTAACTAACCGAAAAGAGGAGGCACGAATGATCAAAATGTTTGGTATTCGTAAAAATAGCATAGATTGATTTCAAATGGATTTGGGTAGACTTTCATTAGAAGAATTTTGTTTCATAAAATAACAATTATTTTAACTCCTATAGGTAAATTATTCTTGAGTAAAACTTAAATATGTATCGTGTTGCCATAATAAATTGCATGATGGTGTTTCGGGACTTAAACCTTATGCTATATATACTCTTCTAATATAGTTAATGTTTATATTTCATCAACAAAAGTTTATTCTAGCCCCATTGTTAGTTTTTATTTTCCCCTTATTCAAACTACTTCATTCTTACTTGAGGGGAATCCAGGACACAATCTCGACTTTTATATTAACTCTGATTGCAAGAACGGGATTTATAACTCACTCAAACAGGAACCTATATATAGAAAGACTAACACGCAAAAAGTTGCGTTCATTTCTTAATAGAAAATAAAATAGCCTTTGTTCAAATACTCAAATAATTATGTTTGATAGAAAATGTCATTATATACTTACCCTTACTTCACCTCTGACAAGAAGTGTATTAATTAATCACAACTTGTGAGTGTGTGGAATGCCAGGCCTCCACCGTGGTTCAGATTCCACGTTAAACTGTAGGTCCTCATTTTCATCTCACAATCACCCTACCATTACACATTAACATAAGTGAGTATAATCCAATCGGGTAGTAATACGCGGTGTTAATAATAATAATAATAATAATAATAATTTATTGATGTGACTATTTATTTGGAAAATATGCTAACATATTGTATTTAAATAGCACTGTATTTTATTTATTTTGCACCGTACCATTACAGGCTGTGTGCATATATACCGATTACGATATTTAGTTAGGGATGAGGAAGGTTGAATTTAAAAGAGGTTTACCTTCATTTACGTGAAAGGAGAATGGAAAACCATTTTGGAAGAAAACTCACCTCAGTACACCCGACCGGGATTCTAACCCGGATCTCCCTGTCATCGGCAGCCCAGTTTAAAACGATAGTGACGCCTTAGACCATGAAGCCACCAAAGCAGGCCATTGCATCTTACTACCCGTTGCATATGTAGTATACTAATTAAGCTAGTGTGTTAGGGAAGAGTAAGGTTTTAATATAAAATAAGCATACTTGAATTTTCGTGTGGGGAAAGTGGAAAACCATTTAAAATAACCTACCTTGTATTGGTATTCGAACCCCAATATCTAAATCATTGGCATTCCAGTCTTATGTGACAGCGACACTTTAGACTTTTCGACCATAGGAGCTGATTATGTTAAAATAAATCTCGTAGTGCCGTCGTAGTGCCGTCATATGGATATGGTGTGTCTAGACCATCGCTTCACTGTATCATAATAAAATATTTTTAGCTTCCCTTCACCCACCACTAAGACTGCAACACAATTACCTTTTTTTCACCCCTGATTGCATCAGAACATTATCTTCCTCCAATTCCACCCTCAAGTTTTTCCTACCCCAGATATTGACTGAAGTAAAAATGAGTGCATGGGGTTAATACTAGCAGGCAGCCAGCAGGCATTGGGGTGGGGTTTTTTTTCTTTCAAGGGGCAGATGGTTTGGGTTGGAAAGGGTAGTATGTAGAAGGGGTGTGTAGTAGGGAGGAGAAAAGGATAGGGCACACGACCCAACAATGTGAAACATGATAGCACACAACCATACACGCATCATTTTGAAGGGCTAGGTCCCTTGCAGTCAGACAGACACACAAATAAAATAAACTCAATGTTTTATCAAGTACACTCGATTGAACAAAACCAGAGAACATTTGTTACTATAAAAAAAATCGTCGAGTTTTAAGGATAATTGAAGATAAAACAAACAAATAAATTTAGTGCTTTTAATTTCCAAATCAAAACTGCAAATTTTATATCATTTTATTTAATGATGCGGTTAACCATTCTTATTTCTCTTTGAACATTTCAAATTTGGTGGCTTTTTTAAAAATTAATTTTAAAATATTATAAGCTTACCGTACTAGGCCCCATTGTAATGTATCTTCAAAGAAACAGTAGAACCACGACTGTTAGTACAAGTTAGGACCTAGGCTAGTCCGTATAATCGAAAATTCAGACAATAATTGAACTTTTATATAAAAAAAGGAGGATTTCACACTAAAATACTTTATAGAAAATTTAGTACTAAAAAAGTATATAACGTATGTATTGTACTAGTATGTATTTACTATACAATACAACATAAAAATAAATATTCGAACTTTATAAAAGTAATTACATACCAAACATAAAACTCTAAAACGTTCGGAAAAATGTATTAAAAACTACTCTCTCCGAATTTAACGAAAATGGTTGTAGCAAAACTAATCCGGATAACCAGATTCTACTGCAATATCTTCGACAACAGACGGCGGACGTTCGCTATGGCTCGATTGTGGGCCGACACCATTGAATTTCTTACAATACATTAACGCAAGTAGGGCTATTTGGTTCATGGACCTCTCATTAAGGGAACTTTGAATCTCTAGTTTCCAATATACTATCACACCCCGTGACTAAGCTGTCCATTCATCCGGGATTTAAACTAGTGTCATTCATAAGTAGTCAGTCTGAAACGTAACGTTATCAAAATATTTACCATAACTGAGGTGATCCCTTGGAACGAACCATCGTCAACGCTAGTAAAAAATTAACTCACACTAAAAGTTAATAAATATATAGGTAACCAACATATAGTTTTTAATTTTTGTAACATCATAAAACAAACTTTGGGTCGATTACAGTAGTATCTCGTCAACCTTTAGGGTTTTGGTGTAAAGTGCTCGCTTCAAATCCGATGATCAAGTGTTCAAATTCAAATGGGGTCAACTTATTTTTCTTGAGCGATAAAAATTCGTGGCACAACTTCCTTCGGAGGGGAAGTAAAGCCATTGGTCCTATGTTGATTGTGGCATATAAAAAAACACTGGAAGGTAATTGAAAATAGCTTTCCCAGCAAAATTAGTAGGCCCTTTCTTTCTTGCGCAAAGAAATTATCGTGTACTAATATAATTAGTCTGTTCAGAAAGTTTACGTTAAATACCTCAAATAAATAAACAACTACTATTTCGAGTATACGGCATACTAAAAAGAAAGGAGTAGAACGGATTTTTTTTAAACACGGATAATCTTTTTTGATAGTATATTTAATCTTCAATCAAATCACAAATTAACACTTACTCAACAATAAAATTTAATTAGAAAAACATCTCAGGAGTTTTTCTGGACTAAAAGTGAACAGCTAAGCAACTTCTCTGAACTCAGAAATGTTCTCAAAAGCCAAGTTAGAATGTGGCCGAAAATTGAAAAAAGAAAAAAATTGAAAAAACCCTGTAGGATACACAAATAAACTTAAAACTTGATAATCTATGTACAAATAATCGAAAGTCTAAATTATTTTATAAAAGTAGAAGGCTAAATTTAGTATTTTCAGTCCATCCTAGTCTCGCTAAAGACCATATTAGATTCAATAAATCTTTACGTTCTGTGAAACTTAAGTACCTTTTTCCAGTAGCCTATACAGTCCTAAAATATCTTGATCATCGAAAAAAATAATGAAAGAAAAAATAATTCTCCCCTTGTATTTGTGTCGAAAGTAAATATATAGCTGTAAGTCACGATTCTATGAAACAAGATACTAAGCTCTTTATATTCCCTTGTCACCAATAATATGGAAAATATTTCAGAGATATGAAAGGGGTAGTTCCCCTCAACAATACTGAAAAATCACCCCCAATATCTTCCTCAAAACTATCATTGATTCGTATAGACCTTTTAAATGTGTATATCACTACTGTTTTTTTTTATTGTCACTGTCTAATTCAAGAATTGTTTGAGCTTAGTTATTATGTAGGTACAGTATAGCAAATATTTTATTAAAGTAGATCAAATAGAAAGATTGAGTATGGATTTTATCGAAGCCGCTTTGGTGGTAAATGGTTTAGCGCACTACACTTGCAGTAGATTAGACTACTGATGACGGGGAGATCAAGGTTCTAATCTCAGTCAAGTTTGGTTTTTCCAATATATTTTTTTTCATTTTCCCTCTATGCAAATTCGGGTACACCTACTTTAAACATATCCTTCCTAATCCCTTAAACCATTAGCGTAATTAATACATAAGCATATAATTCAAACAGATAGTAAGACGCGGTGCTAAAATAATAATTATTCTGAAATGAACTTAAGCAAATGGACTGAATAGTAAAATCAGCCCTCTCCGTACAGTTTTTATTCGGGTAGGAAGAAAAATTAAAAATGTATGCCTCGCGTCTTACTACTCATTCGGATTATTGGCTACGCTTAAGTATTAATTACGTTAATGGGTTAGGAATTGGGAAGATTGAATTTGGAGGAAGTGAACCCACATTTGTGTGGAGGGGGGGTAGAAAACCATTTAGGAAAACCCCCCCTCCAATTCACCCGACCAAGATTCGAACCTCGATCTCCCCGTCCTCGGTAGTGTAGCTCAACATGAAACCAGTGCGTTAGCTAACTACGCCACCAAGGCGGGCAGGCAGGGAGAAAGTTTTTTGATAACAACAAAAGTTATGTTTTTAAATTATATATAATAGTCAATTCATTTTATCTGCAGCTGTCACTTTGGATACATAGTATTAAAACCAAGTAAATATTATCAATAATATAGTAGAGTAAATTAATTTTAACATGTTCGAAGGACTTTTGTTTCAACTACTCTAGGATTTATATAAGCTCTCTAGATTATATTAATGTCATATTTGAAATGACCTACATGAAAAATTAGCTTTGATCATATAGCTACAATATAGGCATTATAAATAATTATTTAATAACTTTACAAGACAAGCTACAAATAACGTTTAAAACAAATATTGTTTTTTCCATTAAGTTACTATGCACGCACAGTTTCATTTATATCTACAGTAGCTCCAAGGCTTCTTTGGTGCCAACTGACAGCTCACAGCTGACTTCTGACAGTCAACATTTAGGTATATACCTAAATGTTGACTGTCAGAAGTGACAGCTGCTAAACACATGTTTTTGCAGATAATATGGTTCGGCGTAAGGATACATAATTTGGTCTGGTAGCTTTTCAAATCCTGCATCTGTCAGTCAGCACCAAAGAAGTCATGGAGCTACTGTAGGCGGTAAGTGCTTGGAGGCGGTGATACAACTCCACTTGGTACAACAAATATAGGTTCATTATTATCAATATTATATTTTATTATTTTATTTGTAACTTAATTATAGAATATCAAAGGAAACGTTTCCATCTAGATATTAATTTCCAAAATGTATAGGAGATATTTTCATTGCGTATTTCCAGGAAGTTCTCCGCCTAAAGGAAAGAAAAACAAATCTTGAGAGATGTGTAAATGAATACATAGAAACATAATTATTAATTAACAAAAGGTAAGGGAAAAGGGGTTCCGGAATCTGTATTTATTCACGTTACCCTCCGATCTCTTTTTATCAAGTCTTTCAAAAACAATCGCAACAAAACACCGGCCGGACCTTTTCATTTCTAATGAGAGTCAGAGGAATATGCCTGGAAGGTAACCTGTCTGGCTGAGTTGTTTGCTCAGAAATAAAGAAACTCCGATCAAGAGAGCTTCGTGTCTGCTGTGAAAGTAAACACACAAACTTGTGATGAAAAAAGGGTTCGCTATGAAGGTTTGCAATTTCTTTTAACCAAATAATATTAATGATTTTAATCTTTAAGACGTATTTTATATAAAGTATCCACATCGGTTTGCTAGAAAACAGAGCTACTATTATTGTAAGAGTGTATAGAAACAAATTGATTGTATTTCAATAAAACATATTTAATGTTAGTATTAGGTGTTCTGTCTTATAACAGGTCTATTCCTTTTGTCAGTGAAACTTAGAACACCAATACACCCTACCCTAGCTGCCCCCTTTGGTTCCCAGAGTTTTCAAGTCATCCAATATTTGAATTATTATTATTATTATTATTATTATTATTATTATTATTATTATTATTATTAAGCACCTCTTTCCCTCGCCCTTGGCATTTTATGACGTCGTGCAAAACACAATCCTACTAAGGATGTGTCCGATCCAGTTTGCTTTGTACCGAAGAACCACATCCCAAATGATTCTCTTCTTACACATTATTCTTAGGAATTTTTCATTTGTTAAATATGTTCAAAATAATATGGATTTTAATAACGAACAAAACAGTGACCTGGCGGTCTAGGGTTGAGGTGTCAGATTTCTGTGCTGGGGTCCGGGGTTCAATCCTCGGTCCCAGCGCAGATTTATCTGATTACCAAACCCTTCCTTCCCCTCTGACAAGACATCTTGTGAATGTGGGTAATGCCAGGCCTCCACCATGGTTCGGATTCCACGTTAAACTGTAGGTCCTTCATTTCATATCACAATCACCCTACCATTATACATTAGCGTAAGTGCGTATAACCCGAACGGGTAGTAAGACGCGGTGCTAATAATAATAACGAACAAGAAAATTATATATATATGCTTTATTACTTTTAGCTTTCATATTTAGATACATTAGAGTTTTTTATTTATTAAATTATGGATTTAGTTTTACTATATAACTTGTAAGTCATTAAAAGGTTGTGAGCTAGGTAAGGTTACTGGAAGTTAAGCCTCATTTCCATAATTAAAATCTTTAAAAATCAAGCTAGGCTGAATTTTTAAAAACTGTCAATACAACAATCTTGACTTGAGAATCAATGTATAGACCTTTCATTTTGCTAGCCAGTTTTCTACCACTAGTGAAAAGTGGCTATAAATACAAAACAAAACGGCTCAGTGAAAGAGCATTGATGAGCCAAATCCAAAGGTACCGGGTTTGTTTACCGTACCGTGGTTGTCACTTTTTACTCAATTGAATGATATTATCTATATTAATAAACAAATGATTTTAAAAAGTCTGAAGGTCAGACTATGGATTGAGTGGAAATTTTTCAGGATAGTATTTAATGGGAAGCTGGTGGCCATGAGTTTCCGAGTTTATTAAGGTCAAAGATTTAGTTAGTTTTTATTCATATAGAACTTGATTCTCAGTATAAACATTATGTATGAGGATTATGTTATTTTCACTACACCAAACACAATTTTTGTTATTTTATTTTAAATAATACGATTACTTCAAAACATTTTGAAAACAACTTACCTATATCTAAATTAATAATAAATTTACTATGAATTTTGATCGTTCAAATTTCATGCTGGAGGACTAACACTTCTCTTTTTCTTTTTTCTTTTTGTCCTTCAACACATCGGGGGTATTTACATGTAATCCATTAATGGATACGTTAGAACCCATAGTAAGTGCACACGCATTTTCATGGAAGAAAAGCTGGAAATAATTTAGTAAAACCCACCCTCAGCATACAATAACGAGATCAAAACTTCGATCTCCCTGTCTTCGACAATCCAGTCTATTGTGAGATTGACACCTTATACCATGTGGCCACCGAAGTGTAACTTTCAGTCTAAGAAAAGTTATCACGTACAGCAAAGACACCAGCTCGGTTGAAAAGGTTAAGAGGGGGTGGGTGGTAGGGGACCCAAGGAGGAGGAGGAAACAGAACATCTTCCGAAACTAAGTAAGAAGAGAGTGATCTGGCTGACGAGATAGTGATCTCTCTGAGATAATCTGCAACTCTCTCAAGAGACAGGCAATCTCCGCCTCGAGCACGTCTCCACGCTCGGTGCCAGAGCGGACCAAGTCACGTTACGGGAGCGTGTTAAGTGAGGCCGGGTATCAAATGTGGCGTATTTAGATGGAGAGGCTACCATTACTTTAAACGATCACAGGCGATAAGGTAAGGGCTTCAATATGTTATATCTACGGTCCATCTGTGGTCAAATTCTCGTAAGAAGAGTCTTTAGCTGATCACTAGAAAAGTTATTACTATCATCACCGCGTCTTACTACCCATTCGGATAGTACGAATTTACGCTAATGTGTAATGGTAAGGTGATTGCGAGATGAATTGGAGGACCTACAGTTTAACGTGGGATCCGAACCAGGGTGGAGACCTGGCATTCCTCACATTCACAAGTTGTGATTAATACACGTCTTGTCAGAGGTGAAGGAAGAGTTAGGCAATCGGATAAATCTCTGCCGGGACCGAGGATTGAACCCCGGACTCCCAACAGAGAAGTCCGACAACCTACCCCTAGACCACCAGGTCACCACTAGAAAAGTTATCATTGTTCAATTAGTAAAGGAAGCTATAAAAATTACTATAATCAGAAGGATGGTGATACTGGGGAGTGGAGTAGGTTACACAATGATGAGTTACATATACTGTAGTCATCGCGGGGCATTGTTAGGCTAATAAAGTGTCGTAGATTACGGTGGGCAGGACATGCAGCGTGATTGGAAGAATCTAAAACCGTATTCAGGATAATGACCGGAAAACCTAACAGGAATAGACCAGTGGGAAAACCTATACGCAAATGGGAGGATAACATTAAAATAAATCTGGAAGAGATATGGTGTACTGAGGGAGACTGGATATATCTAGCTCAAGATAGGGGAGGGTAGCGTACTTTCATAAATGACATCGAGAACGTAAGTAAATTGTCAAATCTTCATAAGAAGAGCCTGATCTAAAAGCTTAAAAAAATACTATATTCTCATTGTCATGAAAGAGGCCTTATTTGACAGTTATAAAAGTGACTATATCTGCTTTAACATCTTCATACGTCAAGTCATGTTAGCTGTAGCTGTCACTTTTGATAGTTCTTTTCAATAGCTATAAAATAAGACTTAATATTTTGTAAAATATTTTCCTTGTTGACTACAAAGAACTATTTTTATATTTCCTAAAGGTACTTCCTATAAAAGCCCTACTAGAGTCCATTTGGTGGTGGTAACTAATTTATAATGAGAAATTTAAAATATGTTAAAAGAAAAACACAATTAAAAACAAATTGTTTGCTGTGAAAGTTTTGACTACCAGAAATAAGAGAAGTTTTAACACATGATCCTAAAAATCATATGTTTGGCGAATAGATATTATGAAAGTTGATCTGCCAACTTTTACTGGCTGTCACTTATCTACACTCCAACCGTAGATAGAGTGTATGTATAGGTGCGTAATTCAGTTTGTTAAAAATACATTGATCGCTGTGACTTTTAGAGGCACTATGACAGTGGGCTGTTGGCAGAATTAGACTTGACCAGACTGTACTAGTAAACTGATATCTCCACCTAACCTTCAATTTGATCAAAAATACTAAATAGCGTAATGAACGAATACATCTAATTGAACTTAATAATCAAGTTTGGTGCTGAGTGAGAGGAAATAGACTACAAGTACAGTCAGGGGCGAGATAAAGCACCCCTCCTCCTCACCAGCTGAAGACTGCCCACAGAACATTAAGAATATTACAAAATTATTATTAGCCCTATTTTCTGTCAATTTATTATTATTATTATTATTATTAGCACCGCGTCTTACTACCCGTTCGGGTAATACGCACTTACGCTAATGTGTAATGGTACGCTGATTGTGAGATGAAATGGAGGACCTACAGTTTAACGTGGAATCCGAACCACGTTGGAGGCCTGGAATTCCCCACATTCACAAGATGTCTTGTCAGAGGTGAAGGAAAGGTTTGGTAATCAGATAAATCTGTGCCGGGACCGAGGATTGAACCCCGGCCGCTGTCAATTAATCAATTATATTTTGTTTAATTATATTTAATATAAGACAAAAAATTCTGTCCAGTAATTAGGGTTATTCAAAGGAATACTTTTTCTGTTGATTTTTAATTTTACTGTTAATTTTCACTTAAATTAAAAATGGACTTGTGATACCGTAATATTTTTTGTAAATGGTAAAGTATTTACTCTTTGTACGCAGAGTTTTGAAGTGGGTACAGTAATTCAAATTATTATTTTAGAGCAATTATGTAAACACTACTGTATCAGGAAGAGGGCAAGGGGCACTTGATATTATCATGTACCCCACCTCCACCAACTCCAAATGATGGGTGTGAAGAAAAATGTGTAAACACAGACCTGTTAACCAGTGGCGTACACAGCGTTAAAGGGTAGGCCAAGGATCCTATTTTGGTACAAATTAGATCATTATATATTACCATTTGCATCCTTTGAAATAAAAAAAATTCTAGGGGGAGCAATTCCAGGAGCCCCACTTTTTTTAGGAGGCATCGCCGATTCTCTATCTTTCTTATCCCCCTACTTCGAATCAAGTTTCCAAATATTACAATTATTGAAAAATAGAACGGTGGGATTATGCGGTGGAATTATGAGAATAAGTATTATGTAATAAGCCCCCCCCCCCTCTAGCTCAAAATCCTGTGTGCGTCCCTGAGTACAGTTCTGTAAAGCCTTGTTTGACTCTGCAGAAACGTAAGAGCCTGACAAAAAGTGTCATTACCAACTGAGGACTACACGTGTAGTAATTTATAGTCAGTCACCTTAAGTTACTACGACGTGAATACTTAATTTTGACTCAACCAGAATTTGAGCTGGAAGCTCTAAGTGATATATTTAACTAGACAGAACAACACTCTGTATTTTTATATAGTTTGTTGTGATTAGTAAATCTAGACTGTATGGTTATTTATGTAGTTAATATTCGGTAAGAATGCCAATTTAAAAAAATAGCTACCTCCATTTTTAAGCTTATTTTGTTGGAACAAGTACAATTTATTAATAACAGAATAATAGATTGCAATTTCAATATCATTTAAAACTTGTCTCAAGTTTAAAAATGGTGTTATTCTTAAAATCATTTAAAATCTTTGGAATTACCTAAGTTTATATTAAATTTTTACTAACTTTATTTAAGCGTGGGCACTTTAATCATTTATATGTCAACTTAGCATGATACATCTGAGTAGATTGTGTGCTATTTTAAATAAATCCTAAAGTATTCAACTAAATAATAATTTAATAAGAATACTTTTACACAATCCTACATCCTACAATCCTATTATTGGTGCATTTATATGGTTTAATTAAATAGGTAGCACTTGTTTCTTAAAGTAGGAAACTCTTAGTTGTGGACTGCCGTTACATTTGAATGGGTTCAATTTAACACTGCGATTTTTTCAAAAGAATTTAATAAAAAAATCACAATTACTATATCATAAGAATATTTTACTAAGGATAAGGACTTAATTTTAAAGGTAGTGTAACCACATTAGCATGGAGAGGGGGCGTAAAAATCCCAGGGATAATTCTCATCAAAAGATCACCCCCAGTAGATACTATCTAAATTATTATTATTATTATTATTATTATTATTATTATTATTATTATTATTAGCACCGCGTCTTACTACCTGTTCGGGTTATACGCACGTACGCTAATGTGTAATGGTAGGGTGATTGTGATATGAAATGGAGGACCTGCAGTTTAACGTGGGATCCGAACCACGGTGGAGACCTGGCACTCCACACATCCACAAGTTGTGATTAATACACGTCTTGTCAGGGGTGAAGGAAGGGTTTGGTAATCAGATCAATCTGTGCTGAGACCGAGGATTGAACCCCGTACCTCCAGCACGGAAGTCCGACACCTTAACCCTAGACCACCAGGTCAACATCTAAATTATAAATATTCCTCTCACCATCTACAACATTCTAGTATATTGTGAAACGCACGCATTTATTTATATATATATAGCTATTATATATATTTATCCACGAAAATATTCATCTTTAATATATAAAACGTTTAATATATATATATATATACCTTAACTGGTGATCACGCTGTCTAATGCGTGCGTTTCACAATATACTAGAATGTTGTATGATGAGGGTAAGATTTATAATTTAGATAGTATTTGTTGGGGGTGATCTGTTCATGAGAATTATCCCTGGGGTTTTTACGCCCGCTCTCCATGCTAATGTGGTTACACTACCTTTAAAATTAAGTCCTTATCCTTAGTAAAATATTCTTATAATATATTAATTGTAAGCTTTTTGTTAAATTCTTTTGAATATATATATATATGATATCTCACTAGTATCTATATGTATCCACCAAAATATCCATCTTTAATATATAAACCGTTCTTCACCGTAGCAACTTTCCATCTCCCTAAACTAACACACACACACATACACATACCATGTGATAGTCTTATGTTATGAGTAAGGGTTGGGGGGGATGAAAACAGAATTAAGGGGGTGGAAAGTAGGAAGATTCTGGGGCGGTAAAAGGGAGGGGGTGGAACTGTAAATTGGAAGGCTTAGGAAATACATGACACAGGAAGCTATGGCTAATCCTCTATAGGTTTGGTAGTGTGTGTAACAGTCAGGTTTCCTGAGATATATTTTTTATTATTATTATTCGTAGAAGACAGTGTGCCTATATGGTAAGAGGAAGAATGTGTGAGGCTTTTGTTCACGGATCCCACCTGAAGTGTTGGTGATATGCAAGTGGCTATGGAGCTTAAACTCTTGATACTCTCTTTGTAAGACAAATATTGGTCACATATCTCGAACTCAACTATGCCTAGTCAAGCATTTGTTAATAACGGGACTGTCGTAGCCACCAATCTTTATTTATGTTTACTGATTACTATGAAGTTTATTTGTTCCGATATCTCTCATGTCTACCATTAAAGCACGAAAAAGTTTCGTTGATATAAATAAATCATGTATCTGACAAATGGCTACTAAATATATTATCAAAGTTAGCTATCGCCAATACCTACATACTGTCCAATTTTCATAGAATGATCCTCTGATGACAAATAGAAAAGTTACTAGATCTACTTTCATGGATTAATTCGTCAAGTCATGGGATCTGAAGGTGTTACTTTTGATAGATCAATACTTATAAATAGCACAGTAAAATATTATAGATGTTGACTGCAAAAAATCATTGTATTTTTCTAAGAGGCTCTTCATATTAAAATTGGACTTCATCTATCGATGTATACTAACTTGCTCAGCACCGCGTCCTACTACCCGTTCGGGCTATACGCTTAAGTACTAATTACGTTAATGGATTAGGAGTTGATAAGGTTGAACATAGAGGAGGTGAACCCACATTTGCGTGGAGGGAGACTGGAAAAGCATTTAGGGAAAACCACCCTCAGTCCACAAGAGCGAGATTCGAACCTCGATCTAACCGTCATCGGCCGTCTAACTAAACACGAAGCTAGCGCGTTAGCTAACTACGCCACCGAGTCGGGTGATTTATATTAACTAAGGTAGAGTATTTGTGCACCTTTGTTGTCAAATTTGGTTCGAGCTCTGGGTTGTGTCCCTGTAAACGTAAAATATGTGTATCAAATCGTGACAATAATATAGATGAGATGGGTTGGTCGTTCTCACAGGCAATTAATAGTTACATTAATGTATTCAATGGTTTGGTTCGATTGTAAAGTGGATTTAAAGCTATAGTACTCATTACATTCTTTTTTTAATTGGTACAAGTGACATTCTCGCTAAAAATTCAATGTATACACTAAAAGTATATATCTCAAATTGATCTTAGTGCAATTAATCCTTAAATGTTGATTATAAACGGATGTATGGGGACTATTAATTATATGAAGCATATGATAATTTAAGAAGCCGTGCTGGGTAAGATAAAAGAGTGAAATCACGAAATTTTCTGGATGATAAAACCGGTTGAAAATCAAATTGAGAAAACCTTCTGAGAGGGACTCGAACCTCAATATTCCCGTTTACGACGTCCAAGAGAAACACGGATACGACATAGACCTACTGTTAATCGATGTGGGTTATAATAACATATTTAATATGATTACATTATAACTACTTTTTGGATTGAAAACATGAGTAATACACAAATTTTAAAGGTTTTGATCAAACATACTATAAAACTATAACAGGAAATATAAACGTATTCCGTCCGAGTGATATTATCTTATTATTTCTATTATTGTTTTAAAGATTGTTAATTAAAGGAGTATTATTAGAATAAATGGGTGAGCTACGAATGAACTACGAATCATTTGTTATTTGACTATTTCCACTTCACATGATTATTAAAAACTGTTCTAAATTGTATTTAAATGGGGTGACCTGGTGATCTAGGGGTAAGGTGTCGGACTTCTGTGCTGGGGTCCAGGGTTCATTCCTCGGTCCCAGCAAAGATTTATCTGATTACCAAACCTTTCCTTCACCTCTGACAAGACGTGTATTAATTACAACTTGTGAATGTGGGTAACGCCAGGCCTCCACCATGGTTCGGATTCCACGTTAAACTGTAGGTCCTCCATTTCATCTTACAACCACCCTACCATTACACATTAGCGTAAGTGCGTATAAACCGAACGGGTAGTAAGACGCGGTGCTAATAATAATGTATTTAAATGAGGGAATTTCAAAGGTGGTAAGTTGGTTAACTTTAGTTCAATCAATGAAATGCTCGTGACCACAAGAGAGGCTGTGTTTTGATAGTGCACGCACATGAATGTATGTTATGCGTGTTCGAATGAAACTATTCTTAAGGCGGCCACCTCGGTCAGCGAGAAAGTATAAACCACTTTCAGGCCACACTACTTTGCCAATCACTCTACGCTTGAACTATATTTGGTTCTTTATCTACAACCACCCTTTGTCATGGCAATAAGAAAGAGGGGAAATAAAACTACGAAACTTCTTATCTAGAGGTAAATAAGAAAGCTCGCTGCTAGTTTTCAAATATCTTAAAATTTTATGTTGTGAAATTTTCAAGCAGTTATTGTATTTATTAGAGGAAGGATGAAACTAGAGCTCTTTTTCAACAAGCCTAGTATCATAGCTCCGTAAAATATGCTTAAAAAGTCGTTGAATATGAATTGGTGTTTATAGGCCCGTCGACACAATATTATTGGGGATGAATAAGAGTCAATGTACATTTTCACACATTTAAAAAAAATAACTTGAAGATTGTTAAAGAAGAAGAGCCCTTTTGGAATCCTTCGGTTTTATTCTGGCATGAACTCTATTTTGAAAAAAAAAACAAAAAAAAAACGCATTGTGTAATTAAATATTGCTTTAGAACTGAACGTCTCCACGGCAATTTCTCGCTTACCGAAGCGGCCCTCTTATTCAAGTTTTTTTTTCTGGCCGAAGTATAAGACATTACAATATTAAACTAAAATAATAATGAATTGGCACAAGGATAAACAATAATTTTTATACCACCTTTTAAAAATAATTTGCGTAGGAATACTAAAAAAAAATGCCCACATAATCTACTCTCAGCCCCAAGTTCAAGAATCCCCGCAATTAACCAAAACCCAATTAAGACGCGCACCTGAAACCACGGGCAAACAGTTATCAAGACCAAGAAGAATTAACATCTTGAAACAGCGTATCATTATCTTTGATGAAACGTTTCCGCCTTCATTATTATTATTATCATCATCCAACGCATTAATTATAATTCCCCCCACCCTCCCCCCAACTACCGAGTGGTATAATTTCTGTATTGTGTGTATGCAGTGTGAGTGTTGCGTCAATTAGACTGGAGGTAAAGAATGTAGGCAAAGGGAAAGGTGGAAATCTGCATACGTAAAGTAATGAAGGTAGTTCTTTTTTAATCGATCAGTTGGTCGCGCAGGTGTAAACCGGTAACATCTGCAGGAGTAAAAGCTTCTAGTAAATGAGAGCATCTAGACAAATATTCATTTAGTTCCTATTGAGGATTAAAACTTTGTTTCTATTTACAGGATCTGTGAATATCATTTTAGCAGTTTTTTAGGGATGACCCGCCTCGGTGGCGTAGTTGGCTAACGCGTTTGTCGTGTTGAAGCTCGACTGCTGAGGACGGGGAGATCGAGGTTCGAATCTCGGTGGGGTGAACTGAGGGTGGTTTTTTCCTAAATGGTTTTCCACTCTCCCTCCACGCAAATGCGGGTTCACTTCCTCTAATTCAACCTTCCCAATTCCTAATCTATTAGAGTAATTAGTACTTAAAGCGTATAACCCGAACGGGTAGTAAGACGCGGTGCTAAATATTATTATTATTATTTTAGGGATGCTTTATTTTTTCTCACGTATTATTACTTCTTCTGGATATCTTAATACATTTACCAATGGGGTAGCGATGACGAACGTAAACTTTGAGA
The DNA here is from genome assembly GCA_901482245.1 of Timema douglasi. NCBI lineage: Eukaryota > Metazoa > Arthropoda > Insecta > Phasmatodea > Timematidae > Timema > Timema douglasi. Next base: position 46,852 of record CABEEJ010000480.1, on the reverse strand, counting down.
GGGACTACACCCTATTTGTGTGAAGTAATAGTTGGAAACCATTTAGGTGGGTAAAAAATACCTCGGTACACCTGAAAAGGATTAGGGCTCTGACTTTCCCGTCACCGATAAACTACAGTAGCCCCTTAGCTTCTTTGGTGCTGACTGACAGCTCACAGCTGACTTCTGACAGTCAACATTTAGGTATACACCTAAATTTTGACCGCCAGAAGTGAAATCTGCTAAACACATGTTTTTGCAGGTCATATCGTTTCGGCGTAGGGATACATAATTTGGTCTGGTAACTTTTCAAAGCTGTCAGTCAGCACCAAAGAAGCCATGGGGCTACTGTAGATAAGACCAACACCATTGACCAAATGGCCAATGATACCGGTTTCTTAAGCAAATCATTGAAGGAAATAGGTCCAGACACAATAATGTTATGTTATAAGTGCATGATGCAATCGGGGTTATTAGCGCTCTAAAAATCATCCATATTTTTTAAGTGGCTTCACACCACTGAAAGCCCAACAAGTGACCCAGTCGGGAATCTAACTAGTGTATCTCAGATGTGGTCTGTCAATACCTGGTCCAGAACACGCCTTGATCCACCAGACCACACCAAGTGCCCCAGGTGACAATTGACCAAGGACGGTGCTACGATCAGGTCCAGCTACCGACTGTACAACTTCATGATCTGCACCTCAAGATAATCTGGAGCCCCAATTTCTTTATGAAGCCATTAATGTTCATTGCCCTTCCTTGATCACTGGACGGTGGTGTCACGACTAGACGTTAGTTTCAGGGGAGGACGTAAACATAGCGAACGGGTTAGGCGACTTCTCAGGTGGCTGGATGAGAAAGGGGATTAAGATTGATACTATTTTTGAGGTGTTTTTAACAACAACAACAAAACTGTTCTTGACAAAAGAAATAAACAATACATTTCCTCTTTAGACACATTTAATCTAATTTTCTATACATGATGACATCAAGATATTCAACCAAAAAGCCTTTTAAATATGAGAGAGGAAAGTCCTGTTAAAACTCAACGATGGTCATGACGAAAGTTCAAAATCTTTTGAGATTACTGTGCAGCCAATTGAAACAAACTTATCTACTGAATCAATATTTTATTTATACTTGTCAAAAAAGATGTCATGTTATAAAAACTTTAAACATAGGGAACTTAGCTTGTGGTCCCTTAAGGTGTGTGGGGGAAAAAACCCCACAGCAGTTATAGCTGCACGCATTTGACGATCACAGGGTGTTTTGTTCAAGAGTAAGGTGGTTATTTGTTAAACTTATAAATAACCACTCTTTGAAACGTATCGTTAGAACTAAAGGAACAATAAAAATTAATGGTTGTGAAATGTTTTGTGAAACAGTGCCTATAATTATATACATTATCTCCTTTGGTGGTCGCACTGTCTAAGGCCTATGGCCTGAGGCCTCATGTTTGACTAGATTGCCGATAGTAGGAAGATCGGGTTTGAATCTCGATCGGGTGTCCTGAAGGTAGTTTTTCCAAAATAGTTTTCCCCTCTCCCTCCTCGCAAATACTGGTACACTTCCTTTATATTTAACCTTTCTAATCCCTAACTAATTAGCGTAATTAGTACGTATGCGTAAAACCTGAATAGGTAGTAAGACGCAGTGCTAAAAAAATACAAATTCTAAAATTGGCTTCAATTTTTTAATACCTAAATATATATGAATAAAAACTCGTAATAAATGCACACGACTAAATCAAACACGAATTTTACAAATATAAAATGAAATTAAAAGCCTTTAACAAATAAAGCTCTTGCATTCTATTAAATATTACATGATTCACATACATATGCTTCAGAAGTAATAGCTATCCCCTCCCAACGCAACCCTCCCCAGCTTAGTTGCAGTGTCTCACCAGGAATGTGTATTTTACAATCACACAAGCAAAGAGGATACCAAGTTAATTGCCTACATGCATTATTTTCTTGACGGTGACATGGTGGTCTAGAGGTAAGGTGTCAGATTTTTGTTTTGGAGGTCCAGGGTTCAATCCTCTATCCCGGCACAGCTTTACCTGATTGCCAAACCCTTCCTTCACCTCTGACAAGACGTGTATTACTCACAACTTGTGAATATTTGGAATGCCAGGCCTCCACCGTGGTTCAGATCCCACGTTAAACTGTAGGTCCTCCATTTCATCTCACAATCACCCTACCATTACACATTAGCGGAAGTGCGTATAACTCGAACGGGTAGTAAGACGCAATGCTAATAATAATAATTATCTTCTTATTCCGTTAAAAGTGTGTGATTTAAAAATTTATGTTTGAGCATTTATGCATTTTAAAAACATCGATTGTGTACTTATTCAACATAAATTCCTTAAAATAATTAAAAAATGACGCGAATCAAGAAAATACGATATTAAATTCCTGTAGGACCCTCTTGTTGTATTACTGTATATTTTATGATTCAATTTTTCGAAATTTTTGAATTTGAAGTTATATTTTTTGATGAATAAAAAAAAAGACGACATGTCATTAAAATCAGGGCCCTGTATATTATACATAAATAATACATCTGCCACATTTATATATTAATAGTTTTACATTTAAACGTTTATTCTATGTAAACATTAGTAAAATGCAATGCGAGTCTTATAGCTTCAATTGAATGGCTCCTACTGTAGGTATTCGTGTATTAAAAAAAAATCAAACCTTTGCATTTGGAGGCCAAAGAAAAAATGTCAGAAAATCCAGTTATTTAAGGAGATTAAATTTTACAATCTAAATGTTTAAATAAAGGCAATTCTAATTAAAATGATCATGCCTGCACCAAATGAACATTCACAATAAGTATAGTAAAAATGGTTGATTACAAAATTATTGTAAAATCTGTATTTACCCTATATTTTAAAAATAGTATCATAAAATTGATCCTTTAACCTTTAATTTTTTTTTAAAAAGGCAAAGTTTACTTTAAACCTTGCAATAATGCTGGTAATTGTGTCAGGGATAATTCTAGTCCAACAATGATTTTGTCTTTAAGCCTTACAATACAACTGGGATTTATGGCTTTGATAGTTTAAGTCAAACATTTATTAACATTTAGACCTTTTAATAATATTGCGACTCTGCCATGGATAATTTAAGTCCAACAATGATTTTGACACTAGGCTTTGCAGTAAAATTGTTAGTTATGGTAAGGATTATTATTTAAGTCCTACTTTAATTTTAAATTTAAGTAATATAATAATTTTTAGTATATTAAATAAGATACTGTAACATTGTGTTGAGCGGATAATAACAATACTAACTGCTTATGTTTTTAATAATCTACCACAAAGATGTTTACGACACCCAGTATCGGAGTAACAATACTAATGGTTGAGAGGAATAATGGTAATCAAATATTGCTAAAACAAAGCTTTCAGACGAAAAGAATGATTCCAATACAATTAATATCAAACGATCTACTTAGTAATATGTTGATATATTTTTAAGAATCATTACAGCTGGGACATAGATGGGTGCTTGTTATATTAACATAAACACAGCCCAACGTGCTAATTACAGCTTACAAAACATGGAGTGTTTCGTTTTACTACCGGAAGTCCGTTTTGGTGAGTTCCAATGGTAATTTATTAGGGCAACTACAAATTCACAAATTAATAAAAGAATACCGACTAAACCTTAAAAATGATACCACAACCGATAGCATTTTTTTTTACTTAATTCGTCAACGATGTTATAGTTTATAAACTCGTTGTTCAAGTAAATTAGCTAAATATCTTCCACCAAAAAAAAAACTTTATTGTAATGAATAATATTAATAATAGTCAAGATCATCTGAGTTAGTCAATAAAATGAAAGAACGGATATAAAGAAAATAATTTTTGTAACCAATTCATATCGAAAAGTTGTTTTTATATAAACATTTGAAACTCTTACAAAATTACAAATGTTGTTCACAATGTGTTAAGATTAACTTCCAAAAGTATTAATTGAATTTATTTTATTTAAATATAAAATAATTTCAAGATAATATACACTTTCACAAAAAAAACTTATTAACATATAATATTTTCTAGTTTCAACACTTTTAATTTTAAAATTTCTTTGTTGTTTTGTATTTAATGATTTGTTTTTTACTACATTAGACGGGCTACATATTGAAACCTAAATGTCCAAAAAACATTTCACATTGAATACAAATCGATAGCATTATTGAGATATAGTAATAAAATTACTCTTAAAGAACCAAATAATCTTAAATTAATTACATTATAATGTAGGCCAAGTTTATTACCTTCTTTTTCTCTCTTCTTTATAAAACTTGTAAAACTTCAATTTGATATAGTATTATCATTCCAAATGTAATATAACGAGCCCTAAATATATTGGATCACCTTTCTAGTGCCTATGATGTAAAACCCACTCTGGCCGGATTCCTATATTAAAACATTATGCTGATGTTCCACTCTTCTTTACATCTTGAACTATTCTTCTCCTTCGAAGGTGCTCTCCACGGGGGTTGGGGGATGAAGGGGGGGGGGGAGATAAACAGGGAAGGAGGGCAACTACACCAAGTTCGCAGCACGCTGTAATGGAATATGAAAGAAATTAATTGCATTTAATATATTTCCTAAGAAGAAGTAATATTACTTTGCTTCCAACAACGACGCATTATAAAAAGACCTCACCTTGCCTTGCTATATACTATTACTCCTTTTATTTCTACTCCCTCTTTAAATTGAGATATTTTTTTTCAACCCCTTGTCTTCCCTCAAGAAATATAAATTTTCCAACAAACCCCCTCTGACCCCCCCCCCCATCACCCCTCCGTTTTAACTTCACCCCTCTCCGTCAAAAACAGGTGGAATTATGGCATTACCTTGTGTACGTCTTTTCCTTGGGAAAAAACTTTTTGAGCGCTCGGCACGGGGTAGTTAAAGACACCCTTTCGTCCCCCTCTCCCAAACCCGACCCCCTTTTTCACCCCCAAAGAACGTAAGACGTGCGGCCGGAGAAATGGAAGAAGTCTGAAACCTTAGTAAAAACACCTCCAAGGCAAATTAACTTAATTAACAACACGTTTTCTTCTACTTAATTCCAATAGCTAATTATAACTTTTTTTCCCCCTCTTCCTTCTGTGTTGAGTACTAGCTGTGTGGGTTTGTAAAATGTTCTCATTCAACTGTTTTGTTCTCTTATTTGCGTTTCTATTCCATCCTTTTGAAATTACGAGCAATTGAAACCGTTTTGAAAACTAAGTAGCGCTGGAAATGAAAGTCGGAATTAATTCTAATAGGGAATTGTAATGGTGGGAACCGTTTGAATTTGAGTGCATCGTCTTTAACGCGCACAATCTTGCATGTCACTTTAGTTGAGACCAATTTTAATAGAAAAAAAAACTTATTTTGTCAGATAGAAAAGTAATTAGTTATATAAGTTCACCTATTCACAAGCCATGTTTTGTGATCTATAGATGTCAATTTGTATAGATAATATTGAAATCTATGAAATAACAATAATAATAAAGTTGCCGCCTCTGTGATCTTGTGGTCAGAGTTCTTGGCTACAGATACAGAGATCCTGGGTTCGATTTCCGGCACTTCCAGATATTCTATGAAGCAGTGGATCTGGAACGGGGTCAACTCAGCCTCGTGAGGTCAAGAGGACAAAATAAGAGCTTCTTGAGTGAAAACGTAAAGGCTACGGTCTAGAAAATTGGAGGGTTAGTTGTAACGACCACATGACACCCTCTATCGGCAGAAGTTGGCACTATATTTGCCAACAGAGGGTGGCCACTCGGTCGAAATAGCTCGATTGCGGACTGACGCCATGGAGGATTTTTTTTAAAATAATAAGTGAAATGTTATCGTTGTTGACGGGGGAAAAAAAATGTGTATTTTCTAAAAGATCCTCACTTCTATAATCCTACTATATTTATTACAACGGAACGTTTAAAATAAATGACGTGACACAATCACACAAACCTTCTCATATGTGTATTATAGCCTGACAGACAGAAAGACAGACGAAGAATTATAAAATACACTTTTTTGGATTCAGAAACACATAATCTCGCAGTCAAAAAAATTTTCACGATTATAATACTTTCTCTTTATATATTTGTTTTGTAAGCGCTTCTTACTACCTTTTCAGAGTACACGCATATGTACTACTTACATTGATGAGCTAGGGATAGTAAATGCTAACTTTAGAGGAAGCTTATCCACATTTGCGTTGAGAAAGAGTGGAAATCTATTTTTGAAACACCACCTTCAGTACACTCGACCGGTATTCGAACCCATATCTCCTTGTCATCGGCAGTCTAGTCCAAAACGAAAGTGAAGCCTTAGAGCATGTGGCCATCGAAGTGGTTGTTTTTTTTTCAAGTTAAGTTGCCGAGTTTAACGAAAAATAACAAAAAAATAAAGCTTTTCCAACCTTTCCCGTGTAGCTTTGTCTGACATTGGACATGACCAATTCTAGAACGTACAATAAAATGCTACAATTTCCTTAAGTGAATTTTTTTTTTGTAAACTAATCGAATGAGAGCGAGTGATTAGAAAAAATGAAAATAAATTTAAAGGGTTTCGGGTCGTGTGACGGCTAGACTGGTGAGGTGAGGTGCGTGCTTTGGACACGTGACCAGCCCACGTGTGTTACCCCTCCTCCCTTTCCCTTCCCCCACAACCGACCTGACCCGCCACTGTTCCTTCCTGCATAGGGTGTGTGGGAGGGGTAGGTAGGAGGCTGACTCATCTCGGGGGTGGCTTTTACGTGTCCAACCCCCTGCCATTTGATGGTTTTATTAAAATACTAGAGTACAACTGTTAACCGGTAGTTTTGGGTGAGCTGTTGGCACCTCTGACTATGGTCTCGGTTGAATGCATGGAGGGTAAGACTTTCAAGCATCTCAGCTTACCATGCTTTCTGGAAGTGAATGTTGGTTTAAGTATTTATAATTCTCACTTCTCATCCTGTTTCTAATAGGTTAGATAGTGTAATTGACTAGACTATAGGAATATAATATATTTATAATGATTTTTAAGGACATGGCGATAAAAACAAATAATTAAAATTTTATGAACATATTAAGAAAAGAGGAAGAAAAGAAGATAAAAGATTTGTGCACATATTGATTCAAAGTAGGGACGGTGGAGGGTGAGGGAGGAACGGTAGGGTTTGCTACTTATTCTGTATTCATTTATCTCTTTTTCATTTTTTCATTCCCCCCTCCCCCCTGATATCATATAATCCTTTATATTTTTGCGTCACGAAGGGGTGCAATTTATTCAATATTATACAGAATACCACCGGGGCGCAAATTTTTAGGTCCCACCTAGGTGACACGAAACCCTTGAGCCGGCCTTGATTCGAACCCAGATCTTCCCTTCATTGACCAAACCAATCTGATTGCGAGAGCGATTCCTTAAAACCATTTGACCTCAGATTCATGCAGAGGACATTATATTTCGACATGTCGACAATATTTGTTCCAAAACTCATTAAAATTATGAAGGTCTGCAACAGGCAAACATTATATTCCTCCCCCTGACACAAGAACACACAAGTTTCTACAGAAACCCTACAATGTGGTAGTTTTTTTTATTATTAAGGTCGAAAGTGAAATGATTTGACGATACAGATTGACCCTTATACAACTAGACACAAAATCGACAAATTAAAGTTAGATTGTTAAGCTGTTAATTGGAGCAGAAAACGGGTGTGAGAGATTTTCTTGGAAAATATAGTGTTGCGTTGGCAATCCTGCCCGCCCCCTCGTGACGCCATTACGCAAAGTAACAAAACACTGTCGATTCTAGCCACCCTGACCTCTCCCCTCTTTCTGTGTGGTCACTTTGATAAGACTGGAGAGTCCCTGCTGAGAATTAATTAACAACAATTAATTTGCTTGGACCTTTAAGTAAATTACGGTCGGCAGGGGAAGGGGGCAGGGGGTAGAGCGTGCTTTATTCTGAGATTGGTCAGGATTTTGTAAGAGGGGCGAGAGAGGGGATGGAGGATATGTAACTTTTCTGTGTGTTTTTTATTTATAAAGATCGTGTGCAGGAAAAGTTTAAATATACTTTTGTATTGAAATACAAGATTTCGTTAGTGATCACAGAAAGAAATTTAATTTATGGTGTACCCGCTTCGGTAGCCACATGATCTGAGTCATTATTTACGTAGACTGTGCTGCCGATTATGGAGAGATAGAGGTTCAAATCCTGGTCGGATGTGCTGATGGTGTTTATTTCCTAAATTGTTTTCCACTTTCCCTCCGCGCAAATTCGGGTATACTTTTTCTAAATTAAACTTAAATCATCCCTAACACATTATAGTAGTAAGCAAATATTAACCGTGTAACCCAAACGGGTAGTAAGACGCGCTTCTAAAAAAAAGGTGTAATAGATGGGAATGCAAGTTATAGTCAGTATTTTTATAGTTTGTATAACAAAAAAGCATGTTTGGATAGAATAAGTGAAATATTCCTCAAGTATTATATGTTTTGTTTAATTTTTAATGCATACACTAAAGAAGTAGCCTAATCTCAATATTTCTTGAAGGGTGGTTTTTCCTAAATGGTTTCCCACTCTCCTCCCACGCAAGTGCGGGTGTATTAGGCCTACTTCTAAATTATAAAATAGCTCCTCCTTCATCCCTACCCCTTTAGAGTAATTATAATACATACGGATATTCTGAACAGGTAGTAAGACGTGGTAATAAAAAAATAAACAGTTCTTGAAAATCAGTCATGGGCATATTAGCATTAGAACAAACACTTTTTACTGAAAAATAAAAAGTCTTGTTAAAATTCCACGATCCTCATGGCAAGTATTCAAGAACTGTTGATATTAATTTGTGCAATAAATTAAAATAAATGTAACTACCTAATCAATGGTTTATTTATTTTGACCAAAAAGGTTTTTTTATTGTAAAAATTATTTAAAAAAAAGTATTTAGGCTCTTGTTTCCTTCCACATATTTGATTTATTTTGGTTTCCCCCCATTTAACTTCCTGTTCTGGCTTGCTACAGTTAATTATACTAACAAGGTAGGGATCATAAAGATGCGTGTGAAATGATTTACTAAAATAAAAAGCTTTGTACATCTCACTCATATTCTGACCACAAACTCCCTGTTTTCAAAAAAATCATATAAGGCTAGACTGAAATTTATTCCGCGTGTCTTTCGACGTTGGTAAGTATTGAAATGACGATTTCTATGCTCTCGAAGTCAGAGATAATAAATCACGGGAATCTCTTAGAAGTAAAAATCAAAGTGACAGATTAATAAAGAGCGAAAATTAAATCATACATTAAATAAATTCAGGAAAAAAGGCTTTCTGATGCAGTCTTACCTTGACGGATTACACCATGACCCTATCTTATATTCTACGCCATAGTGGAAGCGTGCGAGGTAGACTTGCTATCTTTGAGGTTAAAGGGATGTATAAGACATGTTTTGATTAGTCCCCAAGTTATTGCTTCAAATAAAACAACCGATGAGCAGGAATTTTAAAATTAAATAAAAACTTTAAAATGTTTTATTTTGTTTGATTAGAACATTTAACAAGCTAAACAAAAAAATGGTCATTCTAGTTGAATTGATGTAGGACGTATAAAAAACAAGGCTAAACCTAAATGAAATGTTTGATGTACAGCAAAAGCTATCTAAAGATAGACTTCTCAATTCCCTCCTCTGTTCTACCATCCCTAAACCTAGCAGACATCTCAAGTGGCCACGGATGCCAGACGTCCTGAATTATCCCACTTTACCCTTTTTAAAGAAAACACAAAACAACCTTCACAAAAGATAAGGTCATAACAAGCAGAGCATGTATACTTTTGACCTAAAAGTGTCCGCAAATGACACTATGTATGCATCACAATAATATTTTTTTTTTAATATTAAAATAACAAATATTATAATAATTAATAAGTATTATTAAAATATTTGTCCTTTTATTTCTAATTATTGTCAAAAATCAACAACTGAAAAATGCCTCAGAACAATAAACAAAACATTCTAAAGTTTCTAAAACATTTGTTTAAAATAGATATCTGGGGTGTATTTGACATGACAAAGAATACCGTATACCTAATTTGTCGGAGAATTCGCTTAAGATGAGTTGACTAACCACTAATTTTTTTTTAAATAAGACGTTTTTCGAAAATTGCTCTACAATTTTCTTTAAAATGTGTATAATATGAGTAGCTTACATGATGACTAGCAATGTATATTTGTTTTTCAAAAGAAAAATTGATCTTTAGTTAGTTTACACAATAATATTATTTTTTAAATTTAAAATATTTCGAAAATGGCTCTATGGCTTTTTGATAAAATTGGATATCCAGGCAGTGTTTTACATGATACATGGCAAGAGGGCGTAGAAAGGCCCAGTTCAGGCTGAAGGGGGGTCCGGACCATCCCTGGAATTTGATATACCCCCATTTACTAGCTGACCCTCCCCACGCTAGAAAAATTAGCTTTCTACGTCTTTGTATGTATGTATGTATATATGTAATTAAATCAGTTTTTTATCACCAATATCAGGTTATATACATATATGATAATTACTCTAATGGAGGGGGTATGGGAAAGGAAGAATTTTTGAGGTAATCTACTCGCATTTGCGTGGAAGGAAATTGGGAAACCATTTAGGAAAAATCTCCCTTAGTAAAGTGATGGTGATTCGAGACCCGATATGCCAGTAATCATCAGGCCAGTCTAAGGGTGCGTGCATGCCGCGGAGTGCGCCCATCACTCATCACTCCTATCTCCACACATCACTCCTATCTCCACACATCACTCCTATCTCCACACATCACTCCTATCTCCACACATCACTCCTATCTCCACACATCACCCATGGAACAGCCTGTGCATACAGAGAAGATCGCTCACCGCACTTCGTACTCGGCTAGAGAAGACCAGTATGTACGGAGCATTCGTACTGTATTGTTTCTTATACGTCTTTTTAGTTTTTTATTTAAAGATTTTTAATTTTACTTTTAAAATATTTTTAAAAAACATAAAAACTTATCTTTGACAGTAGTAGGGATGATGACATGTCAGCAGTGGCAAAATTTTCACGCCTCTTGTCCCAGATTTCAGGGTACTTCGAAATACGATCTGTTAGTTTATCTTTTATGTCATTCCTCTTCTTCCTAAAATACACTCAGTCTGTCGAAAATCCGTACAAGACAAATGATGAAGTAAAAGTCGAATTGATAAAATATAAAATAAAAGTTCACTGAACAACACTGAGGGTTTGTTTTTACCTTGAACCAACTAATCAGAGCACCGAGCACAACCCTTCACAAAAACAAACCAGTTTGTTTCTTTTGTCTGGTCAGAGTGAAGTGATGAGAATGAGGTGCTTGGCATGCACGCTCCCATTTCTTTACATGGGTTTATTTCTACAACTTGTGCGATGTGCGGGAATAGGAATGATGAGCGATGTGTGCGCTCCTCAGCATGCATCATGCATCCTAACACGAGAGTGACGCGTTATTACATCTCTTGAGTGCTAAGTAAATGTGTGTGTGCACTACCCTCAAAGAACAAGAAACCATCCAATGCAATACTGTTCGAATGGACAACTATTGAACATTTAATTTTACGTAATCGCATATCAAATTTGTTCTAGCTATTTTGTAAACTTCAGATACCTACTATCTTGTAGTAATCTTCTTTACCAATACTACAAACCACTAGGTAAAAAAGAAACTCTCACGCATCTATTGGAACGACTCCTGTAACAGAGTGAAGAGGGGATTTTTTTTCCTTCTTCTAAACGTTCTTAGAAGATAAAACGACTGGGTTTTTTTTTCGCTATCTCCCTTTTCTGTTGCTCTCTTTCAAGAGTACCAAAATGACTCTCAGAGAAAACCGCAGTGGCGCCTGCTGGAGATGAAAAATGGAATCAAGGGTGACAGAATCCAAATTGTTTCCTTGTTTTTCCTCTTTTCACCCCTCTCAGACATTCCATTTCTTATTGGGAGAGCTTTCAAGAGGAAAACAAACATAAGTCAAAATGGTCGACCTTTGAAGTGGAATAATTAGAAATGCACACAATGAAGTTGAAATTAAACTAAGACAATCACTATTATAGTCTAATTTTCATATGGAGGTTCTTTGAGAAAATACTAACTTTTTTCCTGGTTAAAATTAATTAACTTTTTACTATTTCATTGGTAGCCATGGTGGGTTTGGGGTAAAGTGCTCGCCTTTGGACCTAATGTTCGTGGGTTCAAACCCAGTTTGAGTTGACGTATTTTTCTTGGGCGATAAAAATACGTAGCGCAACTTCCTTCGGAGGGAAAGAAAATCCGTCAGTCCCATGTCGATTGTGCCATTTATAAAGAACCCTGGAAGGTATGATAAAACACCTTTCTCAGCAAAATTTTTAGTTTCTTTCTCTCTCGTTTATAGAAATTCTCGTGTGCTAATATAAGTCAGATCAGAAAGGGCACGTTAAATAGCTCAAATAAATTTAAAAATTAATTTATTAGTGTTAGTTTATAAGTGTTGTTAGAAAATTCCAAGAGAGACTAATAACCATCAAGAGAGACAACTTCAAATGACATGACTTGGCACATGAAATTGATTTTGCCACCACTGCTACCTGTAGTTAGTGTAATTAAGAAAACCATATTTTAAAAATCGTATTTGGTCAAATAGTTTTAAAATGTTTGTTTTACGTATGCAACGAAATAAAATATACACTAATATTGTGTCTTTAATGTTTATGTTTCTACTATATAGTTAAATGTTTCATCAAAAATTATTAACTATAAGACTACTTTATCAAGCAATGGTTTCAATGGTTTAAAATATTGGCTATTGATTTTCTGAAATAAATCTTAAAATTAAATATTTTTTTATTTCTTTTCCTGGATATAAAAATATAAGTGGTAGAAATTTACATTTTAGATCCAAGCTAACTTAGGTAAATTTAGTTTTTGTGTAATAGCCATAATTTATTTTTTCATCACAATAGAGCTATGCTGGTGGACACACAAAATAACCGTCGGTTTCGTCTATTCTAGTTCTTTAGTGACGGAAGGTCTGAATTCAAATCAAGGTTGGATGCTTTGAGAGTAGTTTTACCCCCTAATATATTCCCCAATCTCAACCCCCTTCTAGCTTCCCACTCCCTCCACCTTAGAAAATACACGCATATTTACTCCAAAGTCCGCCTTTCATATCCCTACTCCATTAGTTTAAATATGCAGAAAATCCGGACGAGTAATAAGATGTGATGTACAAAATATTATCACATTAGATTTATTTATTGGTACCTGCCAAAATAATGCACAATCCATTTACCCCGAAATATATCATTCTTACCTTGACGGAATAGACTATGTCCCTATCTTATAAATTACACCATAGTGGAACAATGTAAGGTAAGCTTTCCACCGTTCAAGTTAAACGAAGGATACTCTAGACAAGGATGGGCAAAATACGGCCGGCGAGATAGCTAATCTAATGTGAAACAGGCTTTTTTTTAACATGACAAAACCATATTTTTACTTTGTCGCCATCTTACAGGTGATCGTCAAAAAAAGTGAACTCGAGATTTTGATGAATTTCGACGTTTCATGACCCCCCTCCCCCGTATACGAAAAGGTGGTTTTGTATTTCCGTATGTTTGTCTGTTTGTCTATACCTCGAACTAGAGCCTAAACTATTTTACCAATTTGGCTAAAACCTGGTATCTAGAGTTTTCATAGAGTTGCTCCGAAGGGTTTTTGGAATTGAATACTCAACACTAAAATTAAGGGTAGTTTACTGAGGAGTAAAAAGAGAAAAAATCGAGTTTCTCAAAATCGCCTCTAACGATTTTGAATATATTTCATATCTAATCATTTATAGATATTCCAAACAAAATGGCTACTCTCAATATTTCGGCAAAATGACTTTAAGGACTCCAGTCTGATGCATAAATTATCGATTTTTTATCATATTTCCGAAATCTATTTGAGATATGAACTTAGTTATCATTACAAATATGTATATCTATTTATATCAAAAATATTTTATTCTAAGCATATTTTTATAAAACCATTAACTTTCAAGCTTTATGCAAAAAATTATATGTTTTAACTTTTAGAACACTAAAGCTAAAGTATTGCGACCACTAAAGAAAATCTAACCTGAAATGTTGATGGATCTCGTCATCTCAAGGCTCCCCGAATCTTAAAAAGTGGCATTTGCAACGACGTCTGTTGTGTGTCTGTTTAAACTTAAAATTAAGAGTAGTTTAAAAAAGGGCGAAAGAGAAAAAATCTATTTTCTCAAAATCGACTGTAACGATTTTGGTTAAAATTCGTATCTAGGTGTTGATTAAGATTATAAATAAACCAGCTATTTTCATTTTACCATGAAAATGAATTTTAGGATACTTTACAGAACCACACACTTCCGTATCTCCCCAAATATTTGAGATACTAAATAAATTATCGTTGCAAAATTGTAGTATAATTAAAAATAAAAAACTTTTATATGAAATATATTTTTATAAATCCAACAGTTTCTGAGGTATTGGCAAATATATTAATACAATTTTGTGAGCTTTAGTTGTAAAGCGATACTGCTTAAGTGTTAACGCAATAATTCTACAATGCCATATAGTTATTAAATATAAGTAACTCTCTAAAAGTTTATGATGTTTTTACTTAAACCTTTTAGGAGAAATGTTTGTATAGCAATGATCTATCTCCATTTTAGACTCATAGTCAATATTTACATTTTTTATTGGTCAACATTTATAAATGAGGAACTTAATAGCAATGCAACGACATGAAGATTTGCAACACCTAATAAAATGTTGAAACCTTTACCCGGAAGTCGAAAGTTTATAACGAATTGTTGACCCTTGTGGACCCATAATTGATATTTTTTTTAATCGGTCCAAAACAAACATACAAATGAGGACATTAACTCTTTAAAAATAAAATTTTAAAATTTTTAACCGGTACTCAAAAAACGTTACACATAAATATAGTGCAATTTATACTCGGGGTTTTCTAGTATATATTATTTCTTTTAACATATATTACGAGTTTTGAGTAAATATATCCATTTTTAAACAAAGAGCGAGAAAGTCCGTGCTGAGTTCAGTACCATTTATTTTTTTATTAAACCATGCCAAAATCAACATTTGAAAACTTGTTAGAGCCTAATCAATTATATAGGGCAGTGTATGCATCCTCATGTTTTTTCAAACGAGTGTTTTCAGTCAAGAAATTTAGGAAAAGTGATCTTAGAAAATAAATTTCGTGAATGAACTTAAAAACATACTAAGCCACGAAGGTATTTATGATTGGTTTTTATTCTCAATGTATTTAATTCAGTTTATCATTTGTGTATATCATTTTTCAGTGAATTTTGAAGGAAAATATTTTCAACCTGGCATTGTTTTATTTTATTTTTTCATTTGGCCCTCCTGTGAGTAAGTTTTCACATTCCCGCTTTAAAAGGACCATCCTTGAAATTCACAGCAGTCTTGAACCAAATACACAAAGATATGGATTGAAAATCATAATATTAGTTTTCTTGACTATGGTTAAGACTTTTTTCCTTCTTCTAAACACAGCCCTTCCACCTCTAACACTTATGCCTTTGTTTTGGTAAGAATGTGTCCCTTACTTCTTGACGTCGTTTTAACCTCTGCAACCCTCTCCATCTCATCCCCCCCATTCCCTTCAACCCCTCTCGTCTCATCCCATGAAGGCACTCGAGGAGAACCAGATTGACATGGATTTGTCTCTGTTTAGCGTCAACATTGTGAAGAGGAGGCAGATGGAGACGATTCTGGTCCATAAAGATGGATTCTGGATGTACGAGCAGACCTTATAATGGAGCAGGGTAGAAGAGTTAAGGTGGGAGTGTAGGGGACGTGAGAAAAGGTCAGTATCTTTACAGTTGTTATAGCAAAACATTACTATAGCCAAAATAAATCAAATATTGCTCCGGCAGAAATAGAGAGTTTAATTTTCTTCACATGTTAACCAAAAAATAATATTTTTCAAAATATCTCTCAAGGCTGTCCTAAAATTTAATGATAAACTTTTTAAGTGAAAATAAAAAGTTATCATCTAATGCCTCTTTACTCAAAAGAGATATTAAAAAACTGTTAATAGAAGCTTATGAAGAAAATTTAACTTTATGTTTTTAGCGGAGAAATATTTTATTTATTTTCATAAGCGTATAACCCGAACGGGTAGTAAGACGCGGTGCTAAATAATAATAATAATAATAATATTTATTTTCATCAAAAAAAGCTGTGTTATATAAATTGCAAAAAAAACCTGCTTTTTTCACGCGTTTCCTACATCCCCACCTTAAATGCTTGTACTCGACAGCTGTAAAAGTTACAAGGTCTAATTTAATGTATTCATACGTCAATTCATGTGATTTACAACTCTCACTGTTGGAAGATGTTATAATTATAAGCACCTATACAATAACACTAATAATATGGTAAAATTTACGTTGGCCGCAAAAATATGGATGTATTTCCTGAAAGTTTATTCCTACCAAAATCCTATTATAGATAGGCTGTAGACAATAAAAGATTAGTTTATTTCCTGTACATGATCTTTAACTCGAAGTCAAACTACCACATTTCAAGCCTTATTTCCTATTTTAATTTATAATATTCCTCTATAAGTCATATATTGTTATTCTATTCCATTTATTTCTAGTTCTACATAAGAGTGAAGCTCCATAGTACAATATAGAACATAAATATATACATGTACTTTATAGGCAGAGCACGCGATAAAATTAAACTGTGGTTTTTCTATAAATTTGCCTCGTGGATGGAGGTATCAGTCACATATTGTCTGATTTACCGTACACGGGGAGATGCGTGTTCTGATCTCCGCCGGGATTATTGAGGCTGGTATTTCTATATATGGTTTCACACTATTTTTTTTCCACGCAAATACAGGTACATTTCCTCGTCCTTCCCCTCCATGGAAAGTATAGATAGATGGGTATTAAGACACGAAACATGAAAAATGGAATTTAAATCTAAAGTTTAAATTAATCCACACCAGTTTTGGTGGTTTCATGGTCCAATTCATAAACAGACCGTATTGCCGACTAAGGGGAGATCAGGGTTCTAATCCCGGTTGGGTGTTTTAAAGGTAGTCTTTTCTAAGAGTTTATCCTTCCACGCAAATGTGTGTAAACCTACTTTATATTCGACCTTCCTCATCCCTATTGCACTAGCGTAATTAGTACATAGGCGTTTAAGTAAGATGCGATGCTAAAATTAAAAAAGAAAGGATGCTTTATCGACTGAATTAGGTTTCCCCCCTCTCTTCCCTCAAATGCGTGTACTTTTCATCTAAATATAGCCTTTCTTATCTCTAAAAACCTTTGAGTGATTAGTACATAAGCGTATAACCCAAATGATTAGTGAGATGCAGTGCTAAAAAAAAAAAAAATTAAATTTGTAGTGCCCAAAAGTTTGGTAAGACGCGTAGCAAAAAAATATATAATTGAAAACCCGCCTCGGTGGCGTAGTTGTCTAACGCGCTTGTCGTGTTGAGCTCGACTGCTGAGGACGGGGAGATCGAGGTTCGAATCTCGGTCGGGTGAACTGGGGGTGGTTTTTCCTAAATTGTTTTCCACTCTCCCTCCACGCCAATGCGGGTTCATTTCCTCTAACTCAACCTTCCCAATTCCTAATCCATTAGCGTTATTAGTACTTAAAGCGTATAACCCGAACGGGTAGTAAAACGCGGTGCTAAATATTATTATTATAATTGAACGCCGAGCGTCATGTTTCTGCGCGCCTTTATTCACATTCACCACCGTCTAAAGATTCCCGGTGGTTTATGATTTATTGGAGTGATGATGTTATGTTATTTCAAGAACCAGTCTAACCCACGCCACAAAACTTTTATAATCTAAACTAGAGCCGAACACAAACACTGAATTATACACTAGTTCCTTCTTCTCTGTTCGTTTCTATCAACTCTAGTAGACACAGAATACTACAAAAATATTTATAAAAAAATATAGCATCCATTGGGACTGGTGGAGTGCATTGTAGGAGTAACTTTCTCTGTCTTCTAGGTATTTATATTCCGTCATTTTTAGCCCCCCCCCCTCCCCCCTCTTCCCTCACGAATGTGTTTGCGAATGTTTGTGTTTTATTTCCACTCGAGTTGATAGGAACAAGTGGAGGTGATGAAAAGTGGAATCCGTCATATACAAATGCTCACAGATGGCATTTTTAAAAGAAACATTTCTTTTGGCAGAGGTTTATATTTTAAAAAATCTAGGGTTTGTTTCCTCTAATTTATTTTAATATGGTCTGGATTGCAATATCACTAGTTGGTATGTAGGCTAAAGTATAGATTAAATATATCTTTCCATTATATCTAAACTTCGTTTAGTATAGGTCTTAGTAACAAAAATTAAACTGCCCCCAGTGAGGCTTAGAATGAATAGTTAGACACATTTTGTGGTCAAATAGAGCAATCGAAATATTAATCATTGCCATATATTCGGATAAATAGCATAACATCTAGACATGAACTTACTTACTCTAAGGCACTAAAAACTTGAAAAGTTCAATTCTGCACCTACGCCACCAATCCATATCTTGAGACAGTTCTATCCAGTCCACCTCATTACACCCTATCCCTATCTTGAGACAGTTCTATCCAGTCCACCTCACTAGACCTTATCCCTCTCTTGAGCCAGTTTTATCCAGTCCACCTCATTACACCTTATCCCTATCTTGAGCTAGTTCTATCCAGTCCACCTCACTAGACCTTATCCCTCTCTTGAGCCAGTTTTATCCAGTCCACCTCATTACACCCTATCTATTTCAGGTTCATTCTAATGATATCCTCCCATCTGCGGTTAGTTCTTCCCAATGATCTCTTCCCATTGGTTTTGTCAGTCAGTACCCTGAACAAGGTTCTAGAGTCTCCCATTCACACTGCATATCCTGAACATCGTACTCTACGAGACTTGATCATCCCAACAATGTATTGGGATGAGTACAGGGAATGTAACACTTTTCGCACTTATATATAACTGTTAAAATTATTGTTTTGTATAATATTTAAGTATAGCGTGAACTCAAGAGAAAAATGAAAGAATATTACTAACATTGGCCTTAGTATTGGATACTTTAACGAAGGAACTAGCCTTAAAATAGTTTGAATTGTCGGTGAGTGGGAGGTCAAAGTTCGAATCGTATTTGGGTGAATTATACAATTTTTTTACGTGTATTTGATTTTTCATTGTGGCTATACAATAGATTTTCAACTCTGATTCGGATGAAATTCTCTAAACTATCCTCTCCAGTTATAGTCAATAATGTTGTCACAGATGAAACTTTTTTGTGCGTTTTTTTTAAACAAAGGTTCTTTCATACTAAGATAATACTATTTAAAACCCTTACATTTCTGGATTTTTTTCTAGCATCGCGTCTGAATCGTTCAGCTTATATACACAAGTAATAACTGTGCTAATATTTTAAGGATGAAAAAGGATTAATTTGGACGGGAGTGTGTCTGTATTTGCGTGGAGGGGGAGAGTGGAAAACCATTTAGGGAAAAAAACCTCCCAGACACACGATCGGGATTCAGACCCTGATCTCTCCATCATCAGTAGTCCAATATATTACGATACTGACTTCTTAAACCATTCAAACCACGTAAGTGGATTCTTTCAATGGTTTTTTTTATTTGAGGTATAAGACATGTACTTTTTGAACCTACTGATTATATCAGCACTTAACTTAAAATTTAACTTAAAGGGAGAACCCACATTTCAATAGTTACATATATTCCGAGCCAGGATGTGAATCGAACCCGGAACCCTTAGCTTTAAAGCGCCAGGTACGCTACCGACTGAGCTAAAGGTGTCGGACTTGATGGGAGTTCAGCCCGAAATACGGCGTTTTCCACTCCACGAGAGTTCCTGTTTGGTATTTGAGAACTACCAGAACTATACAAGTATACATATTTGTGTTCCCCTATCACACAAGGACTCTCTCTCTACATGCTCCTCTCCACAATTCAAGTGCAGGGTGAGACAAGGACTGATACAAGTTCCTGTCGAAACAGCAACGAACCTTACACATAGACACAGAATACAAGATGAAGAGGACAGTTAAGAACAGGGGGGTTTAGGAGCTGTTGAAGTAGGTAAGGGACTTAGAATTGAAGGAGGAAAGAGGGGGAAAGAAACTGTGTATCCTTTCCCACTGTTTCTGAACCATTCGTGGCTTAAGATAAAAACACACGTGAAGTGTCACTTGGAAAGAGAAGAAAAAAACTCATTTTCTTTCCACAACCCTAAAACGATGTTTTTTAGTTCGTTCTATTTAAAGATATAGAGAGTTGATACTACAAAGTGTTCTCTATAGAATTCAAGACAGAGGGAAGTTACTTTGATACGTGGAGATTTTTTCCTTCACTCGGAAATGTGTTTATGTTTGTCATGATAAGGCTTACACAGTTAGCCTTCTCATCCATAACACCTAAATTAAGCCGATATCGACTATTTTGATTAAAAGAAATAAATAAACTATGTATTACATCTAAAAATTTTCAAAGGGCAACAAATGCAATTCTTTCATCAAATCAGCTACAGTTCAATTTTTATAGGAAGAGCCTTATCTGATAGAAACGTTTTTGTACGACGGCCACTTTTGATGGATATAATCAATTACTATAAGAAATCAATAAATATTAGTATGTCATAATTGTTGACCACAAAATGTTAAAGTTTCTAAAAGGTATTTTCTATATAAAAAAGAGCTCTTATCATTAAAGGTCAACTTACGTCACACTATATTTGTAATTTGGTGACCTAGGCCACTCAGATACGGAGATGTACGGTTGTAAGTTAAATAAAAAGTTAGTAAAAATATATTATGATTTTATTTGTTTTTTTAGCGTATGCCACGAGGGTTGGTCTGCTGATTTTCTACTGACAGTGGGTGACCTGGCGGTCTAGGGGTAAGGTGTCAGACTTCTGTGCTGGCGGCCGGGGTTCAACCCTCGGTCCCGGCACAGATTTATCTGATTACCAAACCCTTCCTTCACCTCTGACAAGACATCTTGTGAATGTGGGGAATGTCAGGTCTCCACCGTGGTTCGGATTCCACGTTAAACTGTAGGTCCTCCACTCCATCTCACAATCACCTACCATTACACATTAGCGTAAGTGCGTATAACCCGAACGGGTAGTAAGACGCGGTGCTAATAATAATAATCTACTGACAGTGGCGAATATATAGCCTTCTTTTGAGGTCGGGAAACCATGTAAGTGCGGTTTCTTCGTTACAATGATATGATGATGATTATAGGCTGCAGGTAAAAGTATTAGACCCAATTTAAGCTTAATTAATAAGACAATGGCGACCATAGGAACAATTTCTCTTCAGGAAAATTACCCATTTAACCACCGTGAATTGAAACCAGGACCTCTTGATAGTAGCCAGCAATTTTATTACATCTATTATTGTTTCCAGCCCATGGCCTAGGCTAGTTTTTTTTTATTCAAGCCATATATTTTTTCCGCTGCAGTCTTGTTAGGCCTGTCGTAGCTTCATACGCCTTATAATCTAACTTAAGGCTAGGACAGGCACAACATCCAGTCCCCGGCCGTTATTTTTATTAATTTGGTAGGGTAAACACATATTTTCATCAATGATAAATTTTTGGCTACGCCGGGAATCGAACGTGGGACTCTTAGCTCAGCAGACAGATGCGCTACCGACTGAGCCAAGGTGTCGGACTAGTAGACATGAATATAATAATAATAATAATAATTAGCACCACGTCTTACTACCCGTTCGGGTTATACGCTTTAAGTACTAATTACGCTAATGGATTAGGAATTGGGAAGGTTTAATTAGAAGAAATGCACCCGCATTTGCGTGGAGGGAGAGTGGGAAACCATTTAGTAAAAACCCCTCCCAGTTCACCCGACCGATATTCGAACCTCGATCTCACCGTCCTCAGCAGTCGAGCTCATCACGACAAGCGCGTTAGCCAACTACGCCACCGAGGCGGGTAGTAGACATGAATGCTAATCACTAAACCAAGAGGTCAGACTTGGCTATACTTTAGAAATACGTATGAGAAAGCTTAAATGTTGAGGAATTGTACCATAAGAGGCTAAAAAAAAGTTACTAAATATATTTAGATGTATTCTTTAACCAGGATAGTTTTATTAAACTGTCACTTAAGGCCGCGTCCAGACTTGAACAGGGCCGAACACGAAAATCCTTTGATGCGACAGGAAAAAAACCGACAACTGTTGGGTGGATCTGTGCCGAACAGAAAAACAACGAACACATTTTGTTACAATGTCCTGTTCGGAAAACTGTGTACACTTGTCGCGAACATTTTCGCGTTCGTTGTTCTGTTCTAGTCTGGACGGGGCTTTAGACGTATTGTATGCATTATGATAGTTTCCAGCTCAATGTTATTGACAGCTAATATACGTTTATTTGATATTGCGTACACCTCTTGCTCATAGAAACTGTTTAGTTCGAGCTTAATAAACATAAACTAAAGGTGAATCATGCACAAAACCGCAATATAATTTGAATTTTAAATTCTCTCTCTAGTTGACGTGGCCGAGATTCAACCTTCACTCATTTCATTCAACATTCAACAACAATTAATGTACCGTTACTTTGTAACCCACATATAAACTATGTATATACATATAAATTACTTTGTCACGACTAACGATTCTGTTACCAGTTCCTGATTTCAAAACTAGACCTATTTTTAGGCGTTTTTACGGAACATAAAATATATTATTATTAGCACCGCGTCTTACTACCCGTTCGGGTTATACGCACTTACGCTAATGTGTAATGGTAGGGTGATTGTGNGTTCGGGTTACACGCACTTACGCTAATGTGTAATGGTAGGGTGATTGTGAGATGAAATGGAGGACCTACAGTTTAACGTGGAATCCGAACCACGGTGGAGGCCTGGCATTCCCCACATTCACACGATGTCTTGTCAGAGGTGAAGGAAGGGTTTGGTAATCAGATAAATCTTTGCCGTGACCGAGGTTTGAACCCCGGCCGCCAGCACATAAGTCTGACACCTTACCCCTAGGCTGCCAGGTCACCGACCATAAAATATAGTTTACAAAAAAAATATTTACATGAGAAGGGATCAAAATGAAATAATAGTATAAATTTGTTAAGAAGGACCTTATCTGATTGGTAGAACTTAGAAGAGTTATTAAAACTTATTTTATCAAGAATCAACTAGCCAAATATGTTTTAGTACGGATATAGCCCCATATAGATATCATATACTGAAAAGTGAAAAATAAACACGGGTTGATTCCTGAATAGCTCAGCATTGGTGTATTAAGCCAACGTTTCCGGGTTCGATTCCCGTGTCCAGGTGTCATTTTTCAATTTACAGAATATAAAAGTTATTTTATATATTCATACACCAAGTCACCTTTAGCTCTCACTTCTAATCGATATCATCAATATCTATAAAATGTTTTCATTGTTGACCGCCAAAATATATATTTGCCTTTTCTAAAATTTCCTTCGGACTAGAATCCTACTATATTATAGCGAGAAATTAAATAATTGGAATAACTTTGACAATAATGAAAGAGAATCTGAATAAATGTAATTCTTAGTCAGCTCACAATGCAATCATTAGGTAGTCTAACATTTTACTTACCATGCAACTTAGATCTTGCTGATTAAAAAGGGCTGAGAAATTAAATGTAAATATATTATTACCAAGCGTCTTAAGCTGCACACTAAATCTCAAGCAAATCTTACCATTCAGAATTAAAATGGCATTAAGTATGATATTTTATAATAATTAAAATACAGGTGTATTATACTTGTTGGTGACCTGGCGGTCTAGGGGTAAGGTGTCAGACTTCTAAGCTGGCGGCTGGGGTTCAATCCTCGGTCCCGGCAAAGATTTATCTGATTACCAAACCCTTCCTTCACCTCTGATAAGACATCTTGTGAATGTGAGGAATGCCAGGCCTCCACCGTGGTTCGGATTCCACGTTAAACTGTAGGTCCTCCATTTCATCTCACAATCACCCTACCATTACACATTAGCGTAAGTGCGTATAACCCGAACGGGTAGTAAGACGCGGTGCTAATAATAATAATAATAATAATATACTTGTTTGAATAAACTTATTCTTGGAAACTCGTAGGCTTATCAGAAGGACATTATTTCGACTATATGTTACTCCCAGTCCCACAGTAGCATAGTATTATTGTACAAACCGATCAATCAATTGTTATTTTCTGGTGACGAAGAGATCGGAATTTGACTCCGGGTTTGTCTTACTAAAAGGTAATGTCTTAAATTGGTTTCTACCCTCTATCTATACATACGCGGATACATTTCATCTAGGCACTCCCTTACTCATCTTTATTCCATAAGGATAAATATGTGGATAGTGTGGACTGGTAACAATAGTCAGTGAAAAAATGTATTTATATGTTATTATCTGATTGTTTAAAAACTTGTTCCGTCATAAAGTTAGCAGGTACTGGCGTTAAAATTAAGTTTCAGCTCAAACCAAAACAAATATAAATGTGTTTATTTTCTATCACGTGCAAAACTCACATAAAGTCATATTAATGTGAACATTCCAGGGCAAGTGTTGAAAAAAAAAGTGGTTTCACTATGTTCTACCCTATTAATTTAAAAATAAAAAGCAATAACGTCATCCAACTAAAATTAAGACTCGTATCTGTTGCTGGAGGTTCTACGACGTTAGACTCTCACTATCCTTGGTTTCCGGGTGCATTGGGGGTGGTATTAAACATATAAGTTAGCAAGATAAATTTCCCGTACTCTCTCCATTCTAATGAAAAGACTATAGTACATCATTCGCCTCCCTACCTATTAGACTGTCATTAAAAGCTCATTTATTAAGCGTATTATTTAAAAAATATATCAAAAATCACAACCAAATCTTTATCAAAAATATCCCAACTCACTTTGAGATTTATAAATGAATTTATTTAAATGTATCTTATTTATTTAAATGTATCTGTTGTATCTTTAATTTATTTTAAAATACCCGCTTCGGTTGCTGCGTGGTGTAACGCGCTACTCACTGAGTAGACTAAACTGCCGATTATAAGGAGATCAAGTTTTGAATCTCATTCGGGTCTACTGAGAGTGGTTTTCCTCTCTCTCTCTCTCTTCACGTAAATGTGGGTACACTTCCTCTGAATATCACCTTCCTAATCCCTAAACCATTAATGTAATAGGAACATAGGCGTTTAACCTAAACGGGTAGTAATAAGTGGTTCTAAAAATATTTAAAGAATCTTTTCCATAAATATAAAATTTTCAAGAACTCGTACTGATAAATATAAAATATATTTTTTTAAACAACCTATGTTTTAAATGAATCAATATTCTTTATCTTTCTATATATATATACATGTCAATAAATATTTTCTATGGTGTCTTAAATCATAAACTAACCATACAAGTTTGAATAGTAGCATATTATCGTAAAATTAAACATTATAATTAATATATTTAATAAAATGTATCTATTGAATTAATGCACATGATATAAACATTATTTTGTAGCAATAGTAAAAGAAATAACAACTTATTATTATTATTAGCACCGCGTCTTACTACCCGTTCGGGTTATACGCACTT
This sequence comes from Timema douglasi, assembly GCA_901482245.1. Taxonomy (NCBI): domain Eukaryota; kingdom Metazoa; phylum Arthropoda; class Insecta; order Phasmatodea; family Timematidae; genus Timema; species Timema douglasi. The sequence continues at coordinate 21,168 of CABEEJ010000480.1, read as the reverse complement.
ACGCTAATGTGTAATGGTAGGGTGATTGTGTCGTGGAATCCGAACCACGGTGGAGGCCTTGCATTCCCCACATTCACAAGATGTCTTGTCAGAGGTGAAGGAAGGGTTTGGTAATCAAATAGATCTGTGCCGGGACCAAGGATTGAACCCCGGCCACCAGCATATAAGTCTGATACCTTACCCCTAGACCACCATATCACCCAATAACAACTTAAAGTAGCTTTTAATAAATAGCAGGACTTTGAGTGGGTTTTTTAAAGCACCGTGTCTTATTGCCCGTTCAGGTTATACACTTATATACAAGTTCCGCTAATGGTTTTAGAAGCTAGGAATGTTATATTAATAGGAAGTGTACCCGCATTTGTGTGGAGGAAGAGTGTCAAACCATTTTGGTAAAACCACTGTCAATATACCTGATTGAGACACGAAACTCGATCAGCAGTCTAGTCTACTGCAAGAGTAGTGCGTTAGACCACGCGGCCACCGAAGCGGATGAATTTTACTTCCACGTCACTGTCAAATACACATTTAACTTCTCTAAAAGTTTTTGTTTCCTTTATTTATAATATATTCGGAAAGCAAACCAATAAGTTCCAGAATTGGATTTTATAAAATAATAATAAAAAAATAAAATAAAAAAAAGAGCTAGGTTAATAATTTTCGGAGAACTCTCATGCTCTATTTGATTCCACCAGAATATGATCCCGGTTCTCTAAGATGTGTTTAGTGGGCAGCTCTTGGTCTGACAGCATGAACAGCCGTTGGTTCTTAACCTCTGCCAAGACCCATTGTTGCACGAACTTGCCTAGCACACATATGGAACAGCAATATTGCATGACGGCATAGTTGGAGGGGAAATTTGACGGTTGAAAATACACACACGAGAACTACTATAATGCAATTTGTGGATCGTGTGCAAATGAAACCCTAAAATTACTTGTTTTTAGCTTTTAATTTTTTTTCCGCCGTGTTTAAATAATCTTCAAGGTTATACACCTTTACTAATTGAGTCGAAATAAGTATAGTAGAGGAAATAAACCCGCATTTGCGTGAGAGGAGAGTGGGAAAACGTTTATAAAAAGAATCTCTAGTCACGGTAGTTAACCAATCATCTGGTATAGAGGTAACACGAAGTTCAGGTCAAATAGGGAGAGGGGGTTGTCTGACGTCCGAGATACGGTTGTATCCTGATTGCGAACAGGACAATGTCCAATGTCCAGATTTCAAACAAGTAAAATAACAACTCACGGGAACTCCTACGTGAGGGTGGGGACACGGGTCAAAGGGGTTACTGGCAGAACCCACCAGCCACCGGGGCTTTCTTCCTGACCAAGCTTAACCTAACCTAACCTAACCTAACCTAACCTAACCTAACCTGAGATAGCCTAACCTAACATATAAATACTCGCGTGATTGATTTAGTTAAATTGAGACTGACGAGTTTGAAAAAACGTACGGCTGCTAAACCCCCGTGGGCCGCCTCTATTATATAATAAGGTGGGGGGGGGGCATAGCAACATGGCTTGTCCGCAATCTGGATTCCTCCCCATACATCAAAAATCTAATGTTTGCAATCAGGACCGTTCGGAATCAGGAGACCACCATAATTACGATACATAATATTACACATAGTACATAAACCCACTCATTTATTTATTTGAGATTAAAAATGATATAAACATTCATTTAAACTCTCTACCCCTAAAAGTTAGAGTTTTGGAAGCTATCTTTCTTTTTCTTGGATATAAGAGGTAACACACTATGAACTGTTACACAATATAGGAATGTAAACACGAAAATCTATTACTTTTGTCTCCTCTGTAAAAGTTGTAAGTAGAGTAGAAGACGATATCAACTTGGAGGTTTTAAATAATATAGTCTGCATAAGATAAAACCTATGCTCGAAACAGACGACGTATCGAAGTATGGTTTTATGAGTGATTAAATTGACAGAAGCGGTTAGTTTAACAGTATTATTTTCAATTTTTCAATATAATTTTTAAATGATTTTTTAATATCATTAAATGAAACTGGTCTCAATTCCACTGTGTTTTTTTTTCTTTAAATAGAATACAGAAAACTTCCCGATGCTATATCTGATTTGAATAGTATCATCTACCTGAGTTAGGTGTTATCTGTAGGGTGAGACCGACTCCTAAATTCCAAATTGGTGGCTCAGGATTTTTTTTACAGTCTCAAAGTGATTTTTTATTCCATCTTTTAACAAATTCTGGAGAATTTACCTTAAAGTCTCACTATCTTCAAACTTATTTTTACCATAGACCATTATTTATCAATATACAATGTTACAATTACACTAAAATATATCATAAATGTATATTAAACTTTTCTTTTAAATAAAAGCTACTTCTTACTAAACTGATCGGAACCCTACTGCCATAGTAATAGCATTATCTCAAATATAATTGAATGAGTTTCCTTACCATAACATCAAGTCACAATACCGCCCTGTCATTAGAGGAAGGGATGATTTCAACCCTTTCATCCCTTACATTTCCAGGACGTAGTTAGGGTTGAAACCATCCTTTGGCACCGAGTAAAAACAATGAACAGTATCACTAATAGCTCCGGACCAACCCCTTCAACATTAACACGTGCACCGGCGACTCGAGGAGGGTAGTAGGGGTGATCACTTTCTGCATAGACTCTCGTCCAAATTGTAGGCTAATGGAAGTTTAAGTTTTAATAATGACAAGTGAAAGGAATTAAGAATATAACAATGGAACAATCTCGTAGATGCGCTACAAGAAACCGATGAAACTGACGAGTCTATTTCATAAAACGGTCACGATTCATTTAAGGATTGTACGTCATGCTAACAACAACTGGATTGTTTCAAAACGTAATTAAAATTAATGTTCTGTGTAATGAATGATTATTACTCACCTAACTTTTTTTTTTAATTCATGTGATATGTACAACAATGAATGACCTTTTATCTCTAAAAGGATAGTAAGAGGTTTCGTATAGAAGAGTGGGATCTGTATGAAGGACTCGTGAGTGGAACTCGATTCTCACTACCGATTGTACTAAGTAGTAGTATCGCACATCTAAAAGCCAATAGATCACTAATTAACATTTTATACCAGTCAGCGTTTCCTTCTACCTAAGGTGGGAACGTAGATAACGTGAGTAAAGGGCAGGGTTTTTTTTTGTAAGTTTTTATATAAAAACATTTCTTAGACCCAAATATATAAAATATTGTTCCAGTAGAAACATATAGGTTTTTTTTTTCACGTGGTGATATCAATAGTTGTTGAATATCTGTCATTAGTATAGCGGGACTAGATTATATATTTTTTTAATAAAAAAAAAGTTTTCATGAAATTTCAGGTCAACCTAGACATATATGCAACAACTGTTAAGTTAAAGTAAATTATTAATGTATGGATAGGCTGAAATTTAGTATAGCTAGTAGGATTATGCGAGAAGGGATTTTTAACTTTGTAATGTTTGAATGAAAATCAGTTTTTTATTTTCTAGTTTGAGTAGTGTATATATACATCTTCGTACTACAAATATTTCAAGTTCAATATCTGTAAGAAATCCATGCCTAAACCATGAATAACTACAAATATAATTTTTTTAGAGTTACACATCTCTCGGAAAAATTGTATAATAACATAGATTTAAATTTTCAAATAAATTTGATAAAGTTGTACATTTTTTAACTATACAAAAATAAATTTAGAGGGACTCTTATTTTCCATAAAATTTTGTTCTGAAATTGAATAAAATTAATTAAACCAGAGATTTTCGAAAAAAAACAAAACAAAAAACAAAAAAAACGAACATTGCTAGCAGCTACTAAAACTCAACTCGAATTAAAGTTTTCGAGTACTCATACAGCCCTAATAACTAGACATTCGTATGAAGTGTACACAACCAAATATTTATAATCTTGTCGAGAAATATTGATAAACAACACTCGGTACATCCGATAGGGATTCTAACCCCGATCTTCTTGTCACTAAAAGATTAGACTAGATGTGGCTGACATTCAATCCACGTGCCCACCAATACGGCTATGTACAATTAATAGTTCCATCATTTTCACGCAAGAAAGAAATAGTAGGTTTAGTATTTTAAAACATGATCCCAGCGGTCTAGTTTAAAATAAAACATTAGTGAGTTTCTATGAAAACAGACCTATTCACGTATAGCGTGTGTTAGTGATATCTCGGGAAGGTTGGCAGTTTGCAAGGCGTGCCAGTGGCATCAGGTGCCACCCGATGGACCCGGCCGATTCTATTGTGTGCAGATATTATTATTATTATTATTACTACGACCTCACTCCACGCATCCGGCCCAAGGGTTTTAACGCGTGCAATGCAATATTATTTATTACCCCATTATAATTACAGTGGTGGGCACTGAGTTGTGAACTAAATTCCTCTTTAAAAACTTGCCTTTCTCTTGCTACGAGTTAAGGAGCCGGACGGTTTGTTTTTATATAATTCGCTTTAATTAATATAATCCAAAGATTGGTGTGCTTTTTAAACTTGATGAGATTAACCATCTACTTACAGTAGCCCCATGGCTTCTTTGGTGCTGACTGACAGCTTTGAAAAACTACCAGAACAAATTATGTATCCCTACGCTGAACCATATGATCTGCAAAAACATGTGTTTAGCAGCTGTCACTTTTGACGGTCAAAATGTATGTATATACCTAAATTTTGACTGTCAGAAGTCTGCTGTGAGCTGTCAGTTAGCACCAAAGAAGCCATGGGGCTACTGTAGATATGTTTATCTTTTCGTGCACTTTCTTTTTTTAACTAAACATGAAAATATAAATTATAGATATTTTTATTTGAAGTATTTAATGTTCACTTTCTGAACTGAATGATTACATGAGTACAGGACTAGCTTAAATCTGGAAAATACAGCACTCAGTTCTTCAACCGTTAATTCGTCATTATGAAAGGGAACTTCAATTTCACTCATGTATAATTTTAGGTCATGGCATGAATTTAACCCAAGAATCTTAGCTCAGTAGGTAGATAAACATATGTCTAGGTGTCTAGGCATTTAATCAAAAGTATTCTGCAGCGAGCAAGATATGTAAAACGTTGTGTCTTTAAGAGTTGCCAAACCACCTCTTAATTACTTTGGTTCTAATCTTGTTGAGGTCTAAGTTTCATCTTCACGTGTCACGAAACGTAGGTAGAATAGGCGAACCAACCGGCATTCACTTCAAATCTGCTTCTACACGTTAATAATCACAAACTATATTTAGTGCCCTTGGAAACTCTTTTAACTATAGAAATAATACTTGGACCACCAATTTACTAGTTTCAAGTTTATTTTCAATAAAATAGCGTCAATGTTATCTCTTTACTTAATTATCTACTATATGTTAACATGATTACTAAATATAACCTATGCTGCAAGTCTTTCTAAAATGACTACGACGTTTTGTACTGCGTGACCACCGGTGTGGTTTTATGTAAATGTTAAATCCTTCTTCAGTATTAAGCCAATCCCCACTTCGTCTTATTACGTCAAATGAATGTTAGATACTTCTTCACATAAATATAATATAAAGAGGTGTTTACTATTATTAGTACTTTTAGCGCCTAGATTTATTTATAATATTATATTACTTTACACGAATACCCATTTATAAGAGTAAAATGTTCATATAAATTTGGAAGATAGAGCAACTAGATCTAATTTCACGTATTTATACGTCAGTTTATGTTATCTGAAACTGTCACTTTTTAAAGATATAATCAATATCTATAAAATAACACAAATAATAAGGAAAATGTAATCAAATTTTGCCACATAAAAATTATGTTTGTATTTTCTAAGATTCTTGCCGTTCCTATAAAATTTAAACACTAGGCATAACTTGAAATTTATTCCAAAGAACCCCACTTCAGTGGCCCACATGATCTAAAACACCACTCTTGTCTTGGACTGGCCAGTTGATTACTGGGATGTCGGGGTTCGAATCCTGTCGGGTCTATTGAGGGTGCTTTTACTTAAATGGTTCCCCCTCTCCTTCCACGCAAATGCGGGTATATTACCTGTAAAATACTTCACTCCTCATCCCTACCCCATTATAATATGATTATTAAATATAACTATACCTGAACAGGTAGTAAGAGACAGTGGTAAAAAAAAAGTCCAAGAAAGTATAGTATTTAAAACCAAATACACATTCTACAAAAGCGTTATAGAGCAAAAATGTAGATCATATCCAAAGAGTAGTACCCAAAGTTACGTGTGAAAGAAAAAAAAAACTAATTCTCCTCCTTCACATGGAGTGTGTGAAAGTCCACACATGCGCCGGTACCAGGTAAACTATCACAAAGTGCTGACATCACAAACTAAACAATAACAGGGTTTTTCTGCAGCTTTAACAATTTCCTCTGACCTCTATAACACAGACGTAGTAAGGATAAACACCGTAACTACCAGGGAGAAAAATAATTCTTATCTAACAAGACGTAGAACATTGTCTCTAGAAACTTTAAGAAAAAAATTCCTCAAAAATTACCAAGTAAAATTGACTGTAGAAAAAATGTTAAGTAGAAATTATTTTGAGACGGTTATTATGTGAAATACGAGTTATCGAATATAATATTGGGATTTGGATATAGTCTCTTTCCTCTTTTGTGGTTGAAATGAAGTGTCCAGACAAAATTTCCACCTTCACCCCTACGAAGTTTATAATAGTCATTGTTTGCACGTAGTTGTTATCTTTCAGGGTGAGATAACACATTGAGTTGGAAGTTAAGGGGGGGGGAGGGGAGCTTGGGGAGAAGGGAAGGAGAGACATTTAAAACCCAAATACACCAAGAATGTTACACAATATTTATTAATTCATGGTTGGAGTAGGAATTAGTACCTAATGTCACACGATATAGAATATATTTCGATTTTCATATAAGATCGATTTATAAAATACAAAAAAAAATCAATATCAATAATATTTTACTATGTTTTTACTATAGTGATGTATCTAGACGTTTTACGTGATCCCAAGCTTATGAGTTTTTCAATTCTGTATGTCCCAAAGTATGTATGTCTGTATATCTGTTTCTGGGTTTCTGGGAATAGATAAGTAATTGTATGATTGATTTTTGCTCAAACTAAATGTTTAGAAGTGTTAGGTCGTACCTAGATCTGCAAAGGGGATTTAGGTTCTAGCTCCGAGAATAAAAGTTACTTGTGACTTTGAAAATTTGCGATTTTTCATCAATTTTTTAAAGATTTAGTTCAATATTGATAAATTTGGATTGTTTAGCGTGATAAATAAAATATACAATATTAGTTTCCTGAAGACTGTGTTTTTAAAATTATATTTAGAGGTATAAACGGTTCTAATATCAATGTTTCACCTGATTATATAATATGTTTTTGTGACAAAAACTTATTTAAGGGCAATTTACTGTTTACATTTTTTAATACCGTAACCTACTATGAGAGAAAGTACGTACGATCATGGCGTCCATTTATTTTATCATATTGCTATTTGCAGACGCGTAGAAGCTTACTCTTATTTGTGAAAAAATCTTAAATTACACAAACAGTACCGACTCAAGAATAGGTTGGCCTACAAAACCTAAATGTGACGTGTCTCAAAATTTTGTGCGCATTATTCACACCTTTAGGTGCTGGATGTTTGGAGAGTAAAAAAAGTGTCATGATTATCACAAGAAAATAATCCGAAAGGGATTCATCCGTAATAAAATGCAAAGAATAACGAAACGACTCCTCACTCCCATCACTTAAAGAGCTTGCCAAAGCTTTGAACATTCATACGAGAACATGTTTACAACTCTCGATGATGGGTTAGTAGAAGAATAGAAGAAGGATACAAATGAAAAAAAGTACCCATTTCTCTATCAACTCTATTTATTCTAAAAAAAAAGAAGAAGCTTACGTAGAGATGAACATTCAGGAAAACAAGTGAACCAAATAACGCTACAAGACCCCAAAGTTATCTGACAATTTCTTGAGAGATTGGTATCGTCTTCAAGTTCCTTGACAATAACAACCGGTTGAGTGTTGCTTTTCTAGTAATCTTAACACCCACGGGTGTTCAACGACAACGACAAAAAAGATTGGTGGATACACTGTTGTTAAGAAAAGAACCAAAATTGCGAGAGAGTGAAAAGAAGTGGGATCTTATTGTGATGGTGCGCTCAAGGTATATATGTTTGAGTTGTGTTACAAATACTAAGTGCTAAAAGTTGGTGATGTAAAACCAGTGATTTGATACAGTACGGTGACGCTTTGGACACATACAGCTCCAACGCAACAGTGAACTAAGCAACATAAATTTGAATAACTTATGGAAAGAGCCTCATGAATCAATTGGTACTTATCTACAATTAATTATTAGACTACTGTTTGCATTTATAATTGATATAATTTATTTCGACTAAGGTGCGAGTGTAGTGAACGTGGTCTAGGAGCAATATTTTTGCAGTTTAAATAGAAATACTTTTTTTGGTCAAAATAAATAAAATATCACGCCAGTAGAAACATAAAGAGTTATACTTTCTCCAGGCGGTGATATCAATATGTCATGAGCAAAGCGGCATTAAATGAGAAAGAAAAAAAATTATGAGAACAAATTGTCATTAAATCCCAGGGCACACTTGGCAGATATTCAAGAAACGTTGATTACACCGTGGGAAGAAAATTAAACCAAATGTTTCTACCGGAGAAATATTTGATTTCTTTTGATCAAAAAATGTTTCGATATAGCAAATGCAAAATTACTTCCCTTACTCCACGTTCCATACGCTCCCACTTAAAATAGGCAACTTTTTTTTTTATAATAACGCACAAAACAAACAAAAAACACTACTTAATGTTGACACATGTCAGTGTTGCATGTAAGTTTTCTTTCCACTCTGTGACAAAGCCACCCGCACCCCCTTCCCTCCGATATAAACCCCTACCAACCATCCCAACTGATCGACGCGGCGAGGCGTTCCAAAGGAGCTCACGGAAGAAAAGATTTCTTGTCAGTCAGAGAGCAAAGTGTCGCACCTTAACATGACCGAAACCTTCCGAGTGATGACGGAATTAGCCGACACTCGCGCCGACAACCGTGAAAATAATGGTAACAATAAGAATTGGCAGAGAAAATTGGTCATTTTATCGCGCCCTTCCTTTAAATACCTTCGAGTGTTGTGAATAGTCTGTGTACGTGTGTGTGTGTGTGTGTGTGTGTGTGTGATGAAAAGATTGCAAGAAGAAGCAAGGAGTCTATGGGGGTGAAGCAGAGAATAGAAAGAAACATTGGAAGAAACAACATTCTTATGACAAACAACCTCTCAAAACATTACGAAGAGGAATCTACCTACTTTTTTTTAGGTGTTAGTAGCCACTAGGTCACAAAATAAAATATAGAATGTATGAAGTAACACGCCTCGATGGCGTAATTAGCTAACGTGCTAGTTTCGTGTTGAGCTAAATTGCCTAGAACGGGGAAATCAAGGTTAAAATCTTGCTTGGGTGAACTGGGGGTGGTTTTTCCTAAATGGCTTTTCATTCTCCCTCAACGCAAATGCGGGTTCACTTCCTCTATATTTAACCTTCCTAACTCGTAACCCATTAGCGTAATTAGTACTTAGCCTTATAGCCCAAACGGGTCGTAAGACGTGATGCTAAGTATTATATAGTATGTATGAAGGAAACACCCTCCCCAGTGGTTACAGGGTCTTATGTATCAGGCTCACCAATATACTGGTTAAAAGTTGACGGGAAATCAGACTCAGCTGGTTGCCCTTTTGGAGGTTTTATATTTTTGATTTATCAGTGTGGCTTTCCCGTTCTCTCTCTACACTTATGGACGCACTTTTAAAATATTTTCCTTCAAATTTAAACTATTATTAAATATTCTGTTTAAAGATGTTTGTTAAAATATTAAAACTAGTTATTCTTTAAATGAGGATCATCAAACTGCTAACCTTAATGATAAATATTTATTTATTTCTATAATTGTAACTGCGTATAACCCGAACGGGTAGTAAGACGCGGTGCTAATAATAATAATAATAATATAATTGTAACTCTTTTAAAGATTAATATATCGAATCCTTATTTTAAAAACGTATTTATATACAACAAAGCTTTAAAAACTTTATATAAATAAATGACTGGCTACGATAACTTTGGCCTTTACTGACGTTTAATTTTATCCAAAAACTCTTCCACATTCATCTCTTCTAGAATTATATTTTGATACATTAGCAATAATTAATATCAATTTAAATCATTTTTCGACTTAATATTATTATTATTGTTATTACTATTATTATTATTAATAATAATATGTGTTCAGTCTTAGAACTTCTTCATCACCATGTCTGCCCAGATGATCTTAAAAAGTCTTCTCTAGCCCACCTATTTCAGAGCTTTCCAGGTATTTCTTTTCCATCTTCTTGAGAGTCCAAATTTCTGCTCCAAATGTAGCATTTCATCAGTTTCATCCACAGTTCCAAACATATTATAATTATAAGAAGGTGGATGAATATAATTTTCTTTAACTAGTTTCTAATTGTCATTGGAAAAAAAGTTATTGTGAATGTTGTAGTATTGAATCAAATAGTCTCTAAGTGTCAGTATCTTTAGTCAGAATGTTCAAAAATTGTACATACTTAGACTCCCGTGTTCAATTAATTGAAGAACCTTCACACACCGTACTACACCTGTACTCCCCCTCACTCATAACAAAAAAAAACAACTAAATTTTGATCATACATCAATTCGAACCAAAGCTTAATTTCTTATTTAATATTTTTTTTAACACAAAGCTTGACTAGGTTTAGTTGGGACCAATGCTGTATACACAATATTCAGTTTTCTTGCATCAGCTATGTTTTTTTTTTCTTGAACGCTTACGTTACCTTTATGGCCCACGTAAATATTAAATATTCACGACTTACGAATAAATGATAAAAAAAAGGAGTCGTGAAAAATAAAACGCTTGTATGGAAGATGAGAAGAAGTTTCCCAATTTAAACGCCATGCATATTTGAAGAGGTTGGCCAGTGATGACACACAAACAGACAAAAAAAACCAGTTGTAAACGAACAGAGGGAACAATCAAACTTTTAATAAGCCGTGGACTGCACGACGTTTGTTTGCGCTATGGATTGTGGGGGAGGACTGTTGCCAACCGCCGAATCAGCGCACTAAAAGTTACTAAGTAACGTTTTTTTAAAATATTTATTATAACACCCTGGCTTAATACATTTTCAGGTTATATGCATATGTGCTAACTACGCTAATGTATTAGAGATTAGGTAGGTTTAATTTAGAGAAAGTGTACCCTTATTTGCGTGGAGAAAGAGTGGAAAATTATTTAGGAAAACCACTTTCAATACACCCATCCATAATTCGATCCCCGATCTCCCCGTTACCGACAGTCTTGTCCAGCGGTTCCCAACGTGGGGTACGCGAAAATATTTTAATAATGGCGGAAAGACAAAAAAAAAAAGAGATCAAATTTATGAAATTAACTCAACGATATGGAGAGGGGCGGTGCGGGGTTTATTCCATATTTGACCTTAAATAGTTTTTTATAATTATTAATAAATTAAATGTGTTGGGCACATTTCATGGGAATGCCAAGGGGTACGCAAGCGAAAAAAGTTTGGCAGCTGCTGGTCTAGTCCCCTAATGCGAGAGTGAAGCCTTAGACGATGCGGTTACCGAAGAAGGCTTTTCTTTACATCCAAGACGTATCTTACTACCCATCCTGGCTAAAAAATGTTTATCTTATTTATCCAGGATCTCAGTAATTTTAATGTCCCCATTCGATATTTTTGTAGGATTGGTAAACAAGCAACTAGCTGACCTTAAAGTCCACCCGAAAGACTTCTCCCTTACATTAATAACTCATCTAATCAAATAATTGCCTCTGCCGCCACATAGGGGGTCAAGGTTTTGTTATTAATAAATAAAGTGCCGAAATGCATGCTCGACGGTGGCGTGCTGCTAAAGCCATAGCGAGACAAATTTGGGCAAACACAACTTTGTACGTTTTCAAACACTGCTAGATGGACAACAAAGTCTGACTTAAACAGTCCTGCAGCTAATTTAGGATGGTTTGCTGTTTTCTACTCATCATCAGTGACCTGGTGGTCTAGAGGTAAGGTGTCAAACTTCTGTGCTGGCGGCCGGGGTTCAATCCTCGGTCCCGGCAAAGATGTATCTGATTGCCAAACCCTTCCTTCACCTCTGACAAGACATCTTGTGAATGTGGGGAATGCCAGGCCTCCACCGTGGTTCGGATTCCACGTTAAACTGTAGGTCCTCCATTTCATCTCGCAATCACCCTACCATTACACATTAGCGTGCGTGCGTATAACCCGAACGGGTAGTAAGACGCGGTGCTAATAATAATAATAATAATAATAATAATAATAATAATAATAATAATACTCATCATCGAACATGTTCGTTGGACTTGTCTGCCCGGTGCGGACGTAACTTAATGTGTTATAGGTGAGTTGGGTCTAAACTAGAGTACATTTAACTGAATTTTCTGGTAGGGATAGTGAAAACACTAATAAAAACACACCTTTAGTACAACCAGCCAGGATTCCAACCTAAACTTCTTCATAGACACCAAACTATGCTCAGAGATAAGCTTGAACTTAAGTCGATACGCCCACAGATGCTGGTAAATAATTATTAATAATTTATTATATTTCTAGAAAAATATATTTGAAAATGTGGAAGTTTGGAAGGGAATTGAAGAATTAATAGTAGCTAGCTACAATCTAAATATATTAATTAGACTTTATTAATACAATAACACTTGACTAACAAATTAAAGAATATATCAGAGTATTTAAATAAAAGACTAATATTATTTTTAGCACAGGTACTACCTGTACGGACCATACGGATGTATTAATTACACTAATGTAGGCCTACTAGGAATGAGGTAGGATTTGCATGTAGGGAAAGTGGGGAAACATTGAGGAAAACCTAACTTCAGTAAACCTGACTGAGATTCGAACATAGATCACCCCGTCATTGGCAGCCCAAGCTATTGAAAGAGTGTAGCCATAGATATACACCAATCGAAGTGCGTTGTATTAAAAGTACTAGCTCAATATACGCTAATTAGACAGTTTAAACAATGTTTTTTTTTAACCCCATTAATAGGGAACCGTTGCTAGAAACTATGTTACGGTAAGAAATGTTATCATGGGGGGAAAAAAACCTTAATGAACTATCCAGCGAGGCACTAGGGACATTTAGCTACGCTAAGCTGGCATTGTTCCTCAGTGAGAAAGATAACTCCAAGGAAAGGGGGTTGGAGGCTGCAATTAAAAGCTGGTGAATAAAACAGCTGTAATTCCAAACCAGAGCGTTCTCATAGCTTGTAAGCTCTCCTTTCAAGGTTTTTCCCCCTTCTCTTAACTACCCCTCAAAAACTCTCCTAAATCATTTGCTGCTAAAGACCAATATATGGTAGTACACCTCAAACCCACTCCATATTCATTTGCTGCTAAAGACCAATATATGGTAGTACACCTCATACACACTCCATATGTATTTGCTGCTAAAGACCACTATATGGTAGTACACTACAAACACACTCCATATTCATCTTTCGCTAAATACCACTATCTGGTAGTACACCTCAAACACTCCATATGCATGTGCTGCTGTATACCACTATCTGGTAGTACGGTACACCTCAAACACACTCCATATTCATTTGCTGCTAAAGACCAATATATGGTAGTACACCTCAAACCCACTCCATATTTATTTGCTGCTAAAGACCAATATATGGTAGTACACCTCAAACCCACTCCATATTTATTTGCTGCTAAAGACCAATATAGGGTAGAACACCTCAAATACACTCCTTATTCATTTGCTGCTAAAGACCAATATATGGTAGTACACCTCAAACCCACTCCATATTCATTTGCTGCTAAAGACCAATATATGGTAGTACACCTCATACACACTCCATATGTATTTGCTGCTAAAGACCACTATATGGTAGTACACTACAAACACACTCCATATTCATCTTTCGCTAAATACCACTATCTGGTAGTACACCTCAAACACTCCATATGCATGTGCTGCTGTATACCACTATCTGGTAGTACGGTACACCTCAATCTCACTCCATATTCATTTGCTGCTAAAGACCAATATATGGTAGTACACCTCAAATACACTCTATATTTATTTGCTGCTAGAGACCAATATAGGGTAGAACACCTCAAATACACTCCTTATTCATTTGCTGCTAAAGACCAATATATGGTAGTACACCTCAAACCCACTCTATATTTATTTGCTGCTAGAGACCAATATAGGGTAGAACACCTCAAATACACTCCTTATTTGTTTGCTGCTAAAAACCACTATCTGGTAGTACGGTACACCTCAAACACACTCCATATTCATTTGTTGCTAGATATCACCATCTGGTAGTACGGTACACCTCAAACACATTCCATATTCATTTGTTGCTAGATGTCACCATCTGGTAGTACCCTTCAAACCAGGAAAACATGCAATTTCTGAACCCACTTATTATATCAGCACACGACTTATAAATTATATATAGACGAGACAAAGCACGTAGTCCCCGGCCATTAATTCATCACTGTGAAAGGGGGAATTCACATTTAACCAATAATAAATTGTTCGCCCATGTCGGGAATCAAGCCCAGGCTCCCTTAACTCATTAGTAATAGACTCTACTAATTGAGATAAGGTGTAATGCTTCTACTTGTATTAAAAGATAGATCCACACAGAGAGCTTGCTTAGCATTTTTTAATTTAAGTGTTCTGATCTGGCGAAGTTAAGGTGTGACACCTTTTCTTTTACCTAACCAGATAATTAATTTATAATTATTTACAATTTAAAATAAGTAGCTTAAGGAACAAAAACAGTGATATAACAGATGTTAAAAGATAAACAATTAAAAATATCAAATTAAATCAACCAAACTCACAATCACTAGCTGATAAATTCCAACAAGTTTTATCTCATTCACACATCATATTATTCACTATCCTAATACATTATTAATGTGAAAAAGATTGTTTGAACTTACATCACTAGGCACAATTAATTTTAGAAAAATCATACACACACATCTGTCTATTTAATTTTATAAAAATGCAAGACAAAAGCCTAAAGTTAAGTTCTTATTTTATAGATTTAGTATTATTATATAAGATGTACCAATATTAAAGTACAGTTAAACAAAACTGAAAATTTAATTTTATTAATTTACTACTAAACTTATAAACTTTTTTAAAAATATTTTGAATGTAATTATTTTACATTAAACATATCCCTGCCAAATCGTAATTGAGTGGTTCAGGGCAAAAACATTATAACCCACACACACACACACANATATATATATATATATATATATATATATATATATATATATGATGTATTCACTATTTAAACGTCTATAAAAACTTGGAATCTAGCTTTAAAAAACAAACATAGTATTCCTCAATATTACCAACGCTTAAGGTCCTAAATAGTAAAAACAACTTACAGTTCAAGAATTAGGCTATCAGAAATCACTGCTAAACAACGTTTTCATAAATTGAGGGTTATTATGTTTTTGCTCCGAACCCCTCTATTTCGTGATTCATATTTATCTAACATAAATATATTTTAGATTATTATTATTATAAATCACTAATTCGATGTAAAAGGACAATTCAAACAGTAAATATCCACCTTACACCGAAACGTAGACCATTATATTTTAACACAAAGTGGTAATTTGGATACCAACCATTCATGCCGTATACTTTTATTATTGAATCTCATACAAGCGGTAATATTTACCAAACAATGGCTCGCAATGGCTTCCGCGCACCCCTTAAAAGTGTTGGCCTGGCATTTCACCATTAATTACCCACCCTAAGAGTACAATGTGACTAGTAATTTAGCGCCGAGGGCGGGCTGGCACCCCGACCTACCCCTCCCCCTCCATCCCCTACCTGCAATAAACCTCAATACATCCAACCCAAGCTACGTATTACACAGATTTCTTAATACCGCTGTCTTATGACTGGCCTTCTTCTGGCGTAATTTAAAAACTGCTTAGGTATGCAACGAAGAAATAGAAGAAGCACATAAATCTCAAAAGTAATAAAGATGAATAATTTCGTAAAGAATTTTACGTTGGAGTATTCCTCCGGAAAAAAAAAATGTAAATTTGCCAAAGTAGAATAGTTAACATAAATAAATGTAAGAGTGTGGATGTATAGCTAGCTATATACGAGAGATCTACAGTTAAATCTATTTTCATAGAATAGGCCTTTTGAAAAATAAAAACTGTTTTTGGCCAAAATTGATAACATTTTACTATATTATAAGTTTGGTTTTATAGATAGGCATAGTAATAATATATCAAAAGTGATGGCGACATATGACATTACTTGACATAAGGCTACGTGAAAGAAGATGCAACTTTTCTGGCTGAACTTTGAACTAGGTTGTATGTATGTCGGGTATAATTTAATATTTCATTCAAATAAACTTGAATTTTAAAATTATTCCCATTAAAAAAACTGTCATTCAAATGGAAATAATAATGACCATTACAGATAGTCCTCAAATCAGGTAACATTATAAACAATTTAAATAAAAATATTGTTTTAGACATGTGTTTTTGAGAAATGTCAACAAAAAGTATATGATGAAAATATTTAAATTTGATTTTTTTTATATTGATTTTAAATATCTAAATACATACCAGCCCCACTCTGAGGACAAACAATTATTCATAAATATTGCAAAGTTGCGATAATTCATGTTGAGAAGGTCCGGTCTCATCGTGAATCATCAAAAACTTGAACTACGCGGAACAGTTGGAAAAAAATAAAAATACTTTCATGTTTTTTAGTTTTAAAAATACTTAAATTATATTTTAAAATTAAATAATTCAAATTCGCTGCAGTGGTCGAATACTCTTAAAACAAGCATATCAAACTTTTTTTTTAAAATATAAACGTCGGGAAAACACAACATTTTGGAATGTGATATTTGAGGATTTGACGTAACTTGGAGAATCCTGACATGCGAGGCAGGTAACAAATTAGGTTACTCTTTCTTCGACGTGGATCAGCTAAAAAATTTGCGCGCCAAATAAATGCCATGATTGGTAGTACATACGTATGTAAACAATAGATTTCGTACATGAAATGAAACCTAAACCCTTAGGTATATGAGCTTGTATACACATTTTGTCAACTATTATAAAAAATTCCTAGGCATAAGATTAAAAACCCACCACTAATGCTATTCTTGGAAATAAAAACTTTCAAACTTTTGGTAAAAAATATGTTATCTTATTTTATTTATCTTATCTTATAATGTTATCTTATTTTTACCATTATAAAAAATATGTCTTATTTTTAACCATCGTGTCTTACTACCAGTTCAGGTTATACGCATATGTAAGCCTACTAATTATGCTAATGTGTTAGGGGTGGAGGTTGAATTTATAGGAAGTGTACTTGCTTTTGCGTGAAGGGAGAGTAGAAAACATTTTTTTTTAACCTTTAGTGCACCCGACCGGTATATGTTTTCCAATCTCTCTGTCATTGGCAGTCTACGTAGTCTAACAGGAGAGTGGCGCCTTAGACCGTGATACCACCGAAGCCGGTGCTGGTCTCCTTGTTTTATCTTAGGAGTCACTTTTCTTTTTGTAATAGTAAGACGCTAAGATGGAATTAGTTTTATTTTTTTATTACAATACATATTTAGTATGTACTTCCCTCAGTATTTTTAATGGTCAGTGTGATTCTTAAGATCAAACTAGTTTGACACGCTTAATCCCTTTCAATATACGAGACTGCCGATAACGGGGAGATTGGGGGTTACACTATCCCTCCACGCAAATGTTGGTATACTTTCTCTAAATTCAACCTTCTTCACCCTCAACACATTAGATTAATTAGTACATTATGTGGAAACCCATACGAGTAGTAAGAGGTAGTGTTAACAAAACTAATAAAAAATATTTCGTAAATATAAATGTATACATATATTTAGAGGAATTTGAAATAAAATATCAAAGTATTTTTCTTAAAAACCTTTTATCGTTGTTTTTCCGCGCAGCCACACATGGTTCAAAATATGTAACATTTTTTCTTCTGGGTGCATCACTACCTCAATCTGTCGAGACTAGAAATACAAAAACTATACTGTGTCTGTAAATTAATGGCAATGTGGCTATAATAACTGAATTATGTGCAAAATTCGGCGCGGATAAATCTACACTCAAATAAAAGATTACTCAAATAAATTGGCACATTGTTCGTTGTTATTCTCAGTTAAAACGAAATAAAAATTTAAAAAACAAAGCTACTTGTGTACGGACTAGGGTAATTATGGTACGCAGAGGGGGAGAGAAGAAACAAGGGGAAGAAAGAATTAAGATGTAAGCCGTTAGAATTAATGCATATAAAAATCGAGAAAACCTTCTTGCTGCTGTCGCAATAAAAGTACGGCATGAACGCGGCTATTATTTAAATACCGCCGCCATCAGAACAATACGGAACATGGAATGGAAGAGTAGGTGCAACAACGGAGCGGTATAAAAAAATAGTCATAAAGTAGATTAAAATATCAGTGATATTTAAGTTTTTTGGAATGTTATACATACGATTAGTTTGGTAATTACATTATTTTATTAAGGATTATATTATTTTGTCTTGCAAATTTGTGACTTTTAAACGCATTTAATTAAATCATCATCATATAGATTGGATCTTACAATTTTTGTAAAACAACATAAATGTACCAACAATTTTGTACATATATTGCAAATTCAATTTTTTTAATGCTATTTAATATTATATCAGCTTGTACTATTTTTATTACCTACACAAATTACAAAATTATAGAGTAAAATATTCCACAGGATTTGAAAGAGAATGATAAAAATTTGAAAAACAGGTGACCTTTTCGCTCGGCGTAGTCCTTTTTATGAACTTCGATTGACCGCACCTTAATACCATTCATCACCTTAATTGGAAATAAACCAATGGAGCCTGGTGATTTCAAACTGTGAAGAAGATTCTAGAAACTTCTAGAAGCTTCTTTGTTTCTCGCTACTGTAAGTTATGTCAGCAAACCAGTGCTCCACAGGGAAGGTAAACCAATTGATTGTCTTTTACTTGCTTACTATTTACAAAATTACAAACAAAAATCTACCTCTTAGATTATTACTATTACTAGGTCAAATGTGCAATGTTAAACATATCACTTGAGTTAAAACTATTGGCATAATTAATCCACGTCGATGAAAGTATTTCAAACATTTCGGCTGTTGTTGTGAAAGCCCTATTTTGGGATAGATTTCGTTAGTTTGAGATTTAAAATATATATATATATATATGTGTGTGTGTGTGTTAAGAACGAGAGAGACGATAAATTATTGAAACGTTGAGAAATGTGGTAGAATTTGAGAGAAAGCGAGAGAGGGGAGAAAAGGCATACGATAGGGTCTAAGAGACTTTTAACACAAGAACAAAACGTACAAGATTTTCATTAACGTCGCCTTTAGGTAAATTTATACATTGTAATTTCCTTTTAAAGCGTGGGATGTGGGTAAAAGTTGAAAAGCATGCGGGGTGAGGGGGTGGGGGTGGAAGGGTAACCGCCGCCGCTATTCTTCACGTGTATGACATCAACTTAGTACTTATGTAACCCTTTAACTACAACCCCCTTCCTTGAGCTAGGGTTAGCATGGAAATAATACAGAACTTATTTAAAGTAGAAACTGCCTTTAACTTTTCAGTGGAATATATTAAGGTGCGGCAGAAGGAAGTACAAGTATTTTTACAGTTTTTACAGCGTTACATTTTTTTGGCCAAAATAAATCGAATATCTCTCCAGTAGCAACATGGAGTTTAGTTTTCTGCATTTGCTAATATCAACAGATCTTGAATATCTGTCAAAGGTGTCCTGGAATGTTGTCAAAATTTTTAAATAAAGAGAAAAAGTTTTGACAAAATTCCAGAACACCTTTGACAAATATTTAAGATCTGTTGATATTAGCAAATGCAGAAAACTAAACTCCATGTTGCTACTGGAGAGATATTTGATTTATTTTGGCCAAAAAATGTCAACTCTATAAAAACTGTAAAAATACTTGTGCTACCTTCGGCCGCACCTTAAGTCGTTTAGCTTAATGTAGAATGAGGTCTAAGCAAAGATTGTAAGCACAAAAAAGGTTAAAATCAATTATTTATATCATATTAGTCTGCAAATTAAATTAAGGTTTTCTTAAATTTATAAATAGAAATAAATTTAAAATTAACTTAAAACATAGTATTTATTTGAAGTATAATTGGCGGTCCCTTTGGATGATCAATAAGATTCTTATTTTCTTATTTGATTTCCTAATTTGGTCCTATGATGTTCCTAAAATGATTTTGTCTTTTACTTGTTTCCTGGTACGTATGAACTTAATTGAATGCTTGATATGATTCCGTAGGTTAAATTAATTTGCAAGCCGTCTACAGATAATACACTATATTAATAATTTGCATAAACCCATTCGTACAATCCATTTGATTTCTATATATTTCTAGTAATACGAGAAACACAACCAATAATTATTTTAGGACATTTAAAAAAAAATCTTTAAGTATCTTTACCAGAATTTAATATTGTAATATCAACAAAGAGTGTGATTGAA
This sequence comes from Timema douglasi, assembly GCA_901482245.1. Classification (NCBI taxonomy): domain Eukaryota; kingdom Metazoa; phylum Arthropoda; class Insecta; order Phasmatodea; family Timematidae; genus Timema; species Timema douglasi. The sequence continues at coordinate 445 of CABEEJ010000480.1, read as the reverse complement.
AAATGTAATTTTCATTTGTATAGATTATTTTTTAAACATAGCCATTCAATAAAATTTTACAATAGGAAACAAAAAGTCTCATTCTAAAACAAATAACGTCTAATTTATTTATTTTTAAATTCTTATGATAGAAACAAAGGTATTTGAAGAAGTAGAAAATTAGATTATGTACGACGTTTTAAAGCGTTTCAATAAATTATTTATAAATAAACTAGGCAACATAATAAAGCTTTTTTTATATAAATAAAAGGCCGCACTAGCGGACACTTAGATAAAGTTGACGCATTCGTCTTGTCTGGTATTCTGGAGATGAGTAGGTCGGAGTTCGAATACCAGCCGGATGTTGGGAGATAATAATAATTATTATTATTAGCACCGCGTCTTACTATCCGTTCAGGTTATACGCACTTACGCTAATGTGTAATGGTAGGGTGATTGTGAGATG
>CABEEJ010000479.1:254238-272972 GCA_901482245.1 Timema douglasi | reverse complement strand
TCAATCGGTAGCGTGTCTGTCTACTTAGCTAAGAAACCAGGCTCAATCGGTAGCGTGTCTGTCTACTTAGCTAAGAAACCAGGCTCCGATTTCTGGCACGGCTGAAAATTTTGTCAATGGTGAAATGTGAGAGTTTTCTTTTTACAGCGATGAATTAATGCCCGGAGGGCTGGATGTTGTGTCTGTTCGAGTCAAGTTAGTTCATAAGTCGTGTGATGATACAATCAGTCGGTTTAGTAGTACACGTTAAATACTTCAAGTAAATATAAGAAAAGGTAAAGTCTCAAACAAACAAAAAATGCTGTGATTCGTGCAGCCATGGGGTGACATTCTCTCACTCTATGACTATTGACAACAATAACAATATCAGTAACAATAGGAGCGAGGCTATCGACCTTTTATTGATTTCAAGTAGAGACGTGCGCCGATCACGCTACAAGGGAGCAAAAACAAGTGTTGACAACAAGTTATTGTGTCAAGCAGGCGGTTAAATTAGAGGCCACGACCCACCTGGAATGGGGACAATCCTTTAAAGGAAAGGTTACACTTTTAGAGATGAACTCTTTTATTTTTCTGTTATTGGTTGGGGTTTTTTTTTTTTTGCCTCGATTGGTTTTGTAATATAAACGTTTTCTTTCAAGATGGGATCAAGTCACATTTTTCTTATTCTCCTATCGTTAGTATTTTTAGTATTTAAGCATGAACATTTTTGTTTTATTTTTAAATTGTATTTGTTTAAATTTGGTAATAACATTATCGGAACCACACTAATTTAGCGTAAACCTTGAGTTATAAAAAATAGAATCGTTGAGCACATGGACAAAAGTTACATTATTTATTTTATTTATTTAGCACAGCGTCCTACTACCCATTCGAGCTATACGCTTATGTTCTAATTACACTTACGGGCTATGAATTGGTAGGTTGAATTTAGAGGAAGTGAACTCACATTTGCATGGAGGAAGAGTGGAAAGCAATTGAGGAAAGGCCTCTAGTTCACCTTACCGATATTCGAACCTCTATCTCCCTGTCCTCAGCAGACTAACTCAACACGAAACTAGTGCGTTAGCCAACTGTGCCACCGAGGTGGGTGACAAACGTTAAACTCGACTAGTTTTGTTTGCTGGTGACGAGGAAGTCAGGGTTTGACTCCCGACTAGGTGAACTCAAAGTTTTTTTCTTTGAGTATTTCCCAATTTCAATTCTATAATTTCAAATACTTTTTACATAAATGGCTAATTTCACATTCCTAAAACCTTAACCCATTTATCAAATAAAGTATGGGTATCAAAGACTTTTAAAAATAAAATATAGTAGTAGTTTAAATCATAGGATACAGATATTAAATATCTTCATTGGCGCAACCCGGAATCCATCCAAAGTCCTTTAGACTTTTGGTCAATCAATTAACCACGTAGGAAGATCCTTATAGTAATATTAGCGAGTCAAAATATAGCACAATATATTTTGCATTCAAACCTATTTCTATTAAAAGAGATAAAATTGAAGTCCACCACATTAGCTCATCTGGTAAGACGTCTGCTTACCGACCTAAGGGTCACTCACTGGTTCGATTCCTAGCATGTCACTGGGTAAGGTGGGTTTTTCCTTTCACAGTGATGAATCAACGACTTAGGCTATGTGTTTCGACGGTTCTAGTTCCAAGCTAATTTATAAATTGTGGACTTATATAATCAGTCGGTTCAGAACGTAAACGTTATATACCTCAAATAGAAGTAGAAATTTTAACTGGGCTTTTCAGGTTCGAGCTATTCAAAGCGATATAAATAAATCATACATTTATCCTTGTAACAAATAATCCAAAAGCTATTTTTTCAAATAATTATTCTGAACTTAAAAGGCAATTAATTATATATCATTTAAATAAGTGGAGTCATCAGTGTAAATAGTATGATTTAAAAATCAAGCTCTGATTTTTCAATTTACATTGCAGGATAAGTGATACATGTATCAAGGAAAGAGATACAAACATATTTAACATAAATACAAACAAACACACATATATACATACATACCTATTCACGCCGTAAAAGACTATGCATATGGCTCAGACAACTACAACATACTTAGTTCATCCTCACTTATTTTCACAGCACTTCTCTGTACTTGCATAAAATCCATACACCAAGTAATAAACAATCTTTAATTCCCAACAATATCAATGTTTTTCATTTTCACACATTCATTTAGAATATATAACCACTTCTTATATGGCTTACCTCTTCTTTTTATTCACACACTCTTATTTTATATATTTGCTTCGTCACTCAATCCACACTCATCCTCTCAACATTCCCAAACTAAGGTCATATGTTGCTTTAACCCATTGGATTCCCTTTCAAACCACACTCCTTCAGCACCCATTCATTAATGACTCCGATCATACAGGTTTTTCCACATACATTTATTTGATATATAATTGCAAACAAATTCACCTTGCTCTCTTATTTCACCTGAAAAACCCACACTTCACATTTAGATAACAATATTGGCATTAACACACCTTTATATACTGCCAACGTTGCTTAATTCGATACTAATTCATTCTTTGTAATAGTCCACATACATCCAACTATTCTCTTAGATGCATTCAACCTCCTGTCGATTTCACGATCTATCCTTCCAATTTTACAAAACATTCTGCCCAGATACACAAAATCATACACTTTCTCCGATATTTTTCCAAATATACTAAGCTGACAATAAATTCTTGATCCGTCTTTATCAAAAACTATCACAGTAGTTTTGGAGACATTTAAACGGATGTTTGTTATGCCTGTCGACATAATAAAAAGATGTATTGCATTGTGCAAATCACTTTTATTATCATACATAAATACGGTATAATCCGCATATAACATCACTCGCACATTTTCATTGTCCATTTGTACAACAGCCGCGTCCTAACAAGCACCCCTCATACACGTATAGATGAATACACTAAACAACCATGGAGACATAACACAACCTTGTCTAACATCCTGTTCAATGTCAAACCATTCGCTCAAAGCTCCATCCAAACTAATGGACGCTTTAATTCCATGTATTTTCTAATCATGCACACACGCCATATCCTTCCAGAACATTCCATAACATACTCTTATTCACCCTATAGTCTCCAGATCAAAAATGGAGAATACACTTTATTTCTTACTGCCATACATTTCTCACTCATTTGCTGCAGTGAAAATATCTGATCCATGCAACCTCTATCTGGCATCAAATCACATTGCACACCCCAAATATTGTCCGCATGTTTTTCACACACCCTCTCAATAAAGACTCCCAAAAACTTTATCTGGAATACCCAAAAACTAGTTACCCTATAATTCTTACATTCATTCCTACTACCTTTGCCTTTTTGCAAAGGAGCAATGAAAACATTCTTCAATTTTATAGGAACATTCGGAATTCTAGCACACACATTGAACAACTCACATAAACTGGGAAGTAGAGCAATGCCCTTACACTCAAGCCTTTCACTTGGGATTCCATCAACGTCTACACCTTTGCCAATCTCTAAAATTTTAATAGCTTTAACAACCTCAGTCTCGTTAGTTCTTATATCCACCACAGCATATATTTCCTGCTATTTTCTCGACGTTTTCACCACACCATTGCTTAAAGTACTCCCTCCGTCACTCTCATATAGGTCTACTGCGTTCATCCCAGATAATATAACTACATTCATTCTGATTGCCATAGGTCTTTCCTTGTACTCCTTGATTCGATCTCTTTATCCACTTCCTGAATATATACTTAATTCCTTCAAAACATTTCTGCATTCTTTCTCCTTCTGTTAATCTAATTTTATCCTTTATCTCGTTTACTAGTTTCTTTGCATTTATATTGTTTCATTTTTAGATGTCCCACAACCTGTTACGTTTTGTTTCACTCTTCTCAGCAATCATTTGTGTGTACGCTTCTTTCTCTTCTCTCACATCTTCTTTAACCAGTTCATTCCACTATTCTCAAACTAGGTCAATACTAAGCTCCCATTTTTCCCAGATAATCCTAGAAACAAAAGAAGTACCCTAATGTCATAACACCATTCATTTCTGCACCGTGTACTTTGATTTGAGAAAAGAGAGCTAGTAGCCCTAGTTACTCTTTTGTTCTAGGCTACTATCCATAAATTAAATCACATCAGTAGCTCTTCAGGGCCTAGTAATGCGATGTTTAGAAAACATCTTAGCTATTATAGTAATTTAATTTAACGAAATCAAATTATCGTTAACATTAAATTCCTATATCCAATCCAATGAATAATAGGAATGTTTTACCTGATAATCGTATTTTAAATTGTTCTTTTTTTTTAGCAACACGTCTTAATACCTGATCTGTGCCTGCATTTGCTTTGAGAGAGATTAGAAACCATTTAAGAAAAACTACCCTCAGTGCAATTAACCGGGATCCCCAATCTCCATGTGGCCAACGATGTGGATTTTATTTTTATTAGTGTCCTAAAATGTGTAAGTGCTTTCCCTGAGTATTTGGAACTATTTAGTTAGATAGTTAGATAACAGTAAATAGAACTTTTGCATTTCAATATTTTTTCCTCATGTTTATTAAATCACGATAGTTATAGTGTTTTAATGTGTACAGCAGGAATCTTTAAGCAGGCTGTCAACAAATTATATGGAAATTAAATTCTCTTAGGGCCAGTTTCATAGTCAAGTTTAGTACGCCTCAAGTGCGGCGCTACACTAAGTACAAGACGACACCTACCTAAACCAGAATGGAATGGGCCGTTCTCGCATAGGAAACTGGCCCATTCCATTCTGATTTAGGTAGGTGTCGTCATGTACTTAGTGTAGCGCCGCACTTGAGGCGTACTAAATTTGACTATGAAACTGGCCCTTAGTCTGACACATTATCTCAATAAGTAGTATATCTTTTCATTGAATTAAGGGTTCCAAGTTCGATTCTTGGGATGATCAAAAAATTTATAATTGGTGAGATGTGGGTTCAAACATTTATAGTGATAAATTAACATCTGGAGACTGGATGTTGTGTCTGTTCTAGATTTGATTTAGTTTATAATACTTGTTCTGATATAATCATTCGTTTCAGAAAGTACACGTTAAGTATCTCTAATGAATGAAAGAGTTAATATATCTTCTTCCGTTACTGGTCTAACTCCGGTCTGTTTGTAGACTATAGTAAGACTTGGTTCTAGTTTTAGAAAATAATACTCACGCTCACCATTGATGATATTTTAATATCTTATTAACGCTATTTTATCGACATTGACACTTTATTATAATCAAAAGTGACTATTGCAAATTACATAAATAAATGTATAAATTTAAAGTAATTTTAATAGTATTTACTGGTTACCTGGCGGTCTAGGGGTAAGGTGTCAGACTTCAATGCTGGCGGCCGGGGTTCAATCCTCGTTCCCGGCAAAGATTTATCTGATTACCAAACCCTTCCTTCACCTCTGACAAGACATCTTTGTCCTTCATTTCATCTCACAATCACCCTACCATTACACATTAGCGTAAGTGTGTATAACCCGAATGGGTAGTAAGAAGCGGTGCTAATAATAATAATAATAATACTATTTACTATCAGAGAACTTGAATCCTACTATAGACATATAAAAAAATATTTACTCAATGATATTTACTAAAAGATAAAGGTAACAAAAGTAAAGAGTCAATTTTTAGTAAATAACCGATATTTTTCTATTTCCCACATGAAATCATTTCCTTTTTTTTTTTAGCACAACGTCTTACTACCTGTTCAGGCCATACATCTATATATTAAATTTCACTGAGGATTTAAGGGATTAGGAAGGCTAAATTTAGTGAAAGTGTACCCACAGTGGCGGGAGGAGAGTGTGTAAAACCATTTTGACAAATCCACCATCAGTACACCCGAATGAGACGCAAACCTCAATCTCCTTGTGATCGGCAGTCTAATTTCCTGCGAGAGTGGCGCGTTAGACCACGCGGACACCGAAATATATTCCATTCACGGTAGGAACTACTCTCTGAAAGGTCTTTTTTCCTACCAATATCCTACTATAGGGTAGATTTATGGTAGGGAAAAAGACCTTTCAGAAGTCAATTCCTACCGTGAATGGATTATAGTTGAATTGCTTGCTCTTTTTACGCTGGTTTTACAGCCTAGAAATTGCAAGTAACCTTTTCTGGAATAGTTGAAACTCGTCTCAGTGGCCGCTTGTCCTAAGGTGCTACTCCCACACTAGACTAGATTGCTAATGACAATGAGATTGTGATTCAATCTCGGTTTGGTTTACTCAGGGTAGTCTCTCCTAAATGATTTCCCATTCTCTCTCCACGGAAACTCAGGTACTCTTCCTCTAGATTACACCTCTTCATCCATAACCCACTAGCGTAATTGATACCTAAACGTACATAGCAAATGGGTTGTAAAACGCCATGCTAAGAAATATAATTATTCAAAAACAGTATACCTACACTGCATCGTAGATATCTTAAAGATATATTAATATATCTACAATGCAGGGTAGGTATACTGTCAAAGGTTAGATCAGGATTTTTTTCAACGTGTTAGGGTCCAGTGTTAAAGTGGTCTGTATATATATATATATGTGTGCATACACACACCCCATTAACACTGGCCCCTTGCAAGTTGAAAAAAAACTGGTCCAACCTTTGATGACCTCCTCAAATGAGATATAGACATGATAAATAACAAATCTCTTGCATTCTGCTCGCTTTTCTATGAGCTGATTATTAAATTATCACCTTATCTATGATCTAGACCAAATATTTCTCATGTGGTATAGGCAACATTTTAAGCATAACCCTTTAGTTTTCTTGGAAAAAGAATAGGCCTCTTTCTTTAAAACTATGATATAAATTTTTTAAATAACGAGGATATTTTTCATATAACATAGCTATTTTATGTCATCTTTGGTTGCGTTGTGGTAAAGTGCTCACTTAGGACCAGAGGTTCGTGGGTTGAATCCCAGCCAAGATAGACGAATAGCTCTCGAGTGATAAAAAAAATCCGTAGCACAAATTCCTTCGGATGAGAAGTAAAGCCGCTGGCCCAATTCTATTTTTGTATGTGAAAGAACCCTGGAAGTTATATAAAAATACCTTTCTGGCAGAATTGATAGGCCCTTTACTACTCGCTCATAGATAATCGACGTGGAAGGCAATAGAGAATTACCACACTTACCGAACTCCCATGGTACATGGGATTTATACCAGATGGTGCAGGCTGCACTAATCAATCAAAAGGCTTAGTGCATTCCCATCTCCTGATAGGTAGAAATCACATTAAACAATTGTATGGGTTGTTGAATTAAGAAGAAGAAGAAAATGAAGAGGAATCTATAATATTTATACATAATATTATTATATTATAGGTGAAACACTTAATATCTGCACCCCCAACATTGGCTGAGCTGTCATTGCATTTGATCGCTGTTGCTCATGATATTGGGGTTAAGGTTTTAGCAGGGTGAAATGAGGAAGAGTTTACCATCCTCCGTCCCAGAAAATGTAGGTGAATTTATCTAACTTACTCCCCCATACCTCCAATTTTAATTTGTTACTATCTCTGGTTGTGTTAAATGTATTGATAAACCAAAACTAACAATATCGGTGTGCTTACGAACAAAATGTTAAGCTCATAAGCTCTGGTTTACAGGTAATGGATAGAAAAAAAAGGTAGCAGCATTAGTTTTACACTATCCCTCCACAGAAGTGTAGATACATTTTCTTTAAATTGTACCTTCCTAATCCGTATCCCGATAGCGTATTTAAAATGCGTAAATCCCGGTCGGGTAGTAAGATGTGCTGAAAAAAAAAATTAAAGTAATAACTGGTACGGTGCACTACACAGACTTTACCTCATTTTTAACTTAAAATAAAATAGTATTACTAAAAACGCGTAAGATATGGGAAACGAAATAATATATTGTAAGTTATTGGAGAAACACTTCTCCAAAGAGCATAAGAGTAATACTATACAATCTAACGGAAACATTGAGAGAATATTAACATTTCTGTCCACCAATAAAACTAATTTGTCAAAGAGATCCATAAAAGAGTATATATATATATATATATATTTTAGTAGTTGCGAAGATATAATCAAATTGGAAATTTCTGATTATGTAAAGTACCCTTAATCTAATTTTTCTGGGAAAGTAAAGATTGCCATTTGGTTTTTAAAGTTAAACTTGAACAACTCATATAACAACGTATAGAAAACCTATGTGATCAATTTAATTATTAAGTATCCCAATCTAATAATGATGTTTGTCCACAGGAGTAGTCCTGTTAACGCAATCAGATACATTAAACTGATAATAACATCCTGGAGAAGTGAGTCTAATCCTGTACCTTTGGCCTTGTGTGACAATACTCTGCCACAGATATGTCCTGGTTATTTTCGTAACAAGGGCCACTCTTCACTTTTTATACTCCACAGTCTAATTGGAGTGACATTGGTGCAAAATGCCAAAGATCCCGAGTTCAATTTTCTAGTTCAGATTGTCTTTTTTTCACTTAATTGAACTATTAATAGCGTTTTGGAAAAATATATTATTAATAAAGATATTAACCTATGTAGAATTACTTAACTAGCTTATAAAACATACTGTTATCGGTGATCGCATGGTCTAGTGCATCACTCTTGAATTAGGCTGAATTGCAGTACTAAACAGTCTCCCAAACTCTTTCTATGCAAATGAGGCTACATTTTATTTATTTTCCCCATTCTTATTTCTTTAACTGCATTAATGTATGTATACAGCCCAATCTGGTATTAAGACCCTCTCCCCTAGAAATAATGGCTACTACTCACACTAATAATACACCTTAACTCATTTGGTAGTGTAGATGCCTACTGATTCAAGGACCCTGGTTTGATACCCGGAAAATCCGTAAAATTATACTTGCTGAAATCTGAATTTTCACTTTCACAATGATGAATTGACGGCTGAGGACTGGTTGTTATATCTGTTTTAGATTTAAATAAGTTTATGGCTCTAGTACTGATATAATCAGTCGGTTCATAAGGTGCACGTTGAAAAACTCGCTTAATAATAACAAAATCTCAAAATGTCGAGTATAACGATTCAGAGCCTTCCAAATTATTAGAATAGTCTAATACTCAATTATCTTAGTTTTCTGTTATGAACCTAATGAATGAATCTTATTTATGTATTTGGTAAAGTTTTCATGGAATTTATGTTTAATAACAACTACTTTTATATATACTATTATTATTATAAGCACCGCGTCTTACTACCCGTTCGGGTTATACGCACTTACGCTAATTGTGTAATGGTAGGGTGATTGTGAGATGAAATGAAGGACCTACAGTTTAAAGTGGAATCCGAACCACGGTGGAGACCTGGCATTCCCCACATTCACAAGTTGTGATTAATACACGTCTTTTTAGAGGGGAAGGAAAATGTTGGCAATCAGATAAATCTGTAACGGGACCGAGAACTGAACCCCGGACCCACAGAATTCCAACACCTTACCCCTAGACCACCAGGTCACCAACCTTGATATCTAAAATTCTAAATATCACGTAGATTTCGTTAAAAATTGAACAATTTAAAAGAAAAAATATCTTATAAAATTCAGATGTAAAGTTTTAATTCCTTACCACCCTCTTTTAAGTGTAAATTGTATATTGAAATATTAGAGAGTGTCATATGCAAAACACCTGGCTTGTCCTATGAATTTATAAAATAATTTTGGGCTACTTTTCTAGATATAAGATAAGGATATTTCTTTGACTATCTGATCATATCAATATTCCGACAGTATAGTTTAATTTATTTTGGCAATTCAAGACCAAATAATTTTGCTATATACTGTATATAATTATTTTATTACTTTATTGCCAGAATTGACTCTTATTTAACTTAATTAAATCACACAAAAAATATTATGACCTAGAATTTATAATAAGTGTACAAATTTCGACTAAATAAAGAATGGGATACAAAAATGTGCTATATAAGGTGCTGTATCCATATTTAATTCGTTTTGCAATCGAAGTGCAGAATCCTGAGTCAAATTCTGCAACACTATAATATGCTTGGTCGATATTACAGATAGTGGTAGATCAATATTTCTCGATGAGCTATACTAGACGACCCGCCTCGGTGGCGTAGTTGGCTAATGCGCTTTTCGTGTTGAGCTCGACTGCTGAGGACGGGGAGATCGAGGTTCGAATCTCGGTCGGGTGAACTGGGGGTGGTTTTTCCTAAATGGTTTTCCACTCTCCCTCCACGCAAATGCGGGTTCACTTCCTCTAATTCAACCTTCCCAATTCTTAATCCATTAGAGTAATTAGTACTTAAATCGTATAACCCGAACGGGTAGTAAGACGCGGTGCTAAATATTATAATTATTATATATTAGACGGCTTCTCTACTCGAGAGCAGTGTTTTTAAATATTGTGGGTTATGAACCTTCAGATTAGCACATAAAACCTACTCAGTATATTCTGAGAATTCTAAGTTGATTAGCCGCGACTAGTATTATATTCGTAAGAGACTAGACTGGCAATCTGCCAATACCAGGGAGAACTGGGTCCGAGCTCCGGTTGGGTGTCTGAAGATGATTTTTTCCTAAAGGTTTTTCCACCCCTCCACGCAAATTTTGGTACACTTTTTATAAGTAGTTCATACACGTATAACCTGAACAAGTAATAAGAAGTGATGCTATAAAAGAAGTTAAATAATTACACCTGGGTACGAAAATTGAGGCCGCTACCCATGGACTAAGGCGTCAATCTTAACCCAGTATATTAATAATATAAGAAAAGTTAATCAATATTGAACCCAACAATAGCGTTTACATTTTCTAAAATATGATCCAAATGTCCATTTGAAAGGAATGAAGGTAATTTTTTGTAGCTCAAGATGCAATGTGATCATCCATACCCCAAGACCCATATTATTAACAACTGTTGCCTTGTGTTGAAGTGAGTCAAGCAAAGGGTTTAAGAAACGTGTTATCAATCATTTCGTCCGGAGATATTGTGCAATACATATTTTAATTGTAATACTTGAATTAGTGAAAGAAAAGGCGGGAGCCTTTATTTCGCCATTAAAGTAGAATATTATTATTATCATATATCGAGGAGTACTTCTACCTAATAGTGTCGGCACTAACTATGAGTGGTATTGACATTGATCAAGTTTACACGTGTGATGTTTTCTTACTTAATTAAGTACTGAATTCTGTACAAGTCTACTGTCGTGTGGGCGACCAACCATAAGGGCAGCTATTGGAAAAAATATATATATATATATATATATATAATATAAATGTGTACGTAATTTATTAATGATGTAGATCATAGTCTTCAATGTTTTACTACAGCTACGTGCATCGGAGAGTTATTACTGATATTAATAATAGTAGTAACATTCATTTCTAAACAATGATTTGATTGTTTTTAAAATACAACCTAACAGGAACAGGAGTTGGAGCTGACGAGCGGCTTTAACTAAATGTATGTTTACAGATATAGTTATCGGTTGAAAATATGCCAGATTTTTTCAATAGGATTATATAAGTATAGCTATAAATGACATTCAGACAACCCATTCCAAAATGAATTTTATGGTTGTTAGTAAGATTAAAATTTAACAAAACAAGTATTAAATCAATGACTTGTGTGAACGAAAGCACGTCGTATGTTTCATAGTAGATAATTCGCTGACTATTTCAGGATAGCTGCCAGCATTCTTTCAGTGCTAGTTTCTCTATTGAAATACGTGAAAAATCACAATCCCAGAGTATGAGACATAATGAAGGCTAACAATGTGCCCTAAGTAGTTGTGTGTAATACTAAATAGCTAAACCTAAGTCAAGGGTGTACAAGATAGTCTTGATTGGTTTTTAGAATTTTATTTTTTCTTATGGAAAATTATTAGTTGTTTCTTGATCAACAAAATTTTGTTCTAAATTAAATATGGCTTAGGGGAGGGTCTTCTTTAGCACTTTCATGGTTATAAAAACAGCTTTGACGATGTTTATTGAATTTTATTGAGGTTGTTTTAAGAAATCATTAAAACTTAATCAAATATGTTAGTATTTATAGTAAATCTATAAAATATATCAGAGAAAGTTGTCAACAATTTTTACTTTAGAAACAAAGTTTGTTATTCTAGAGAGAACAATTAGTCCCCCAATAAAAAAATAAATATTTTAAACTCATTTTTACACAATTGGGGTAGACTTAAATTAACGTTATTTCCAAAAAATGATTAAGTTTGGAAATTAACTATCAAATACCTGATGGAACTTATAAAGAAAACAGAGGACTATTTTGAGACATAAATTAACATAATAAACCAATTCCAAAATGCTTTAGCTATTATTTAGTATCCAGGCCTGTCGTTAAGTGCGTACCCGGTAGTGGACCACTTTCCCACAAAAGGTGATTGATGTGGTGTCTATTTGTGCCAGTGTGTCTTGTAGCATAGCTGAAGTAAGAGAGAAGAAGAATAGGGAAAACGGAAGGGGGGGGGACAGTACTACCCCTCCGGTGTTTCAGTATTCCCTTGCCAGAGGGGTCCACTGTAGACACACCTCAACCCAAGTTCGGGCTGGACTACCTGTGCAGAACCTCTGGACCGGTCGGCCGGTAACACCTGCGTCCCCTCGCCTTCCCTCAAAGAACAAGATATCCTTCCTTGTCTCAGTGCACTCCCTGCATCATTAAAATAGACCTCGACTGACTTTTACCGTAGCAGTACATTCCTCCACACACTAGCAGCAACAGTTCATAAATATGATTATTATTTTTATTAGTGGTTCCTTCTTACATGTCTATTCCTTTTGTCCGTAAGCTCAGACCACCAATGTACCCTGTCCTCTGCCTTCTTCTTCAGCTCCCAGAATTTATTGTCTGAGCGCACGCATTAGATCACCAAACTGGACCTCATCGGGCTTCTATCTGAATCTCCGGTAGTGATATTCCATCATACGCTCATATCAACAGTTTAAAAATACAGAATTATGTACCCTTCCTTGTCCTGATGCAATAACTGTATCAGTAGCTTAGAAATGGATCCTCCCTTATTAACCGTTATCAACACTTCACACATACCTAACCAGATATCCTTCCTAGTCTGATTGCCTACACTTTCTCACAAATGACCAATCTACGACCAGTCTCACCCACTTGTGGGACGCTCACTTATAATGTGCTCTCGCAAGACGTGATATATTGCTCTTCTGCTTTTCAAAGACTGTCTGCAGTAAAATGTCTGTAGACGTAATTTCAACCAATATCATCCATATTTAAAGCCATTTTAAATTTACAAACACGAGTTAAAATGAATCAAATTAATATATGAAAAAGTTATTAATTTATTACATTTATTAAATAATTTAAAATGCAATACCTTTTAATATGTTTTCAAGAATTTTAATTCTTGACCAATTAACTAATTACTTTAATCTAATACAATAGTACAAGTATAATTTGTGTTTCTGATTGGAGGAATAGGAAACAACGCAACTACATACATGCAAGGGATGGACAATGTTCATCTCCTCCCGACAAGTGATCCAATAGCTACAACATGCGATTGCTTCCACGTGTACTATTTTAGATAGAAAATATTACGAGTGCGGGTCTGACAAGCGGGTGTAACTGGTTTCAGACTAGATATAAAGTGGACCTCAGATGGCTTTAAGCTACAAATTCCTTCGTACATTCCCATCGACAAAGATATACAATTGGATAAGCTTCCCTTCCTAAATTTGATCTTTCATTCACCAAACTGTAGTCTTAGTGAATTTCTGTTTAGAGCTTCCTTCTAACATTTGCATCAGCTACCAACTACTCCAAATAACTGATTATTCCAAATATACCTTATAAATTATCATGACAGCCTCCTTCACACTTTCATATTAGCAGCTCACCAAGTCATACTTTTTTTTCTGTGTACACTCATTACCACATTCAACTAGTTTAGGTCAATTCTTTACTATTGTTAGAGTAAGCTCTCTGCCTCATCCTACAAGACCTTTTCATGCTAGAACCACTGTCTTCTACATATTATGTTTACATCAACACTTCACCAATTTTAGTGCATGATATCCTTCCTTGTTGATACGAGCTTTCTGCTTTATCCACCTATACTGCACCTAGCTTCGACCTACAATCTCTCACGTTCAACACAACCCTTTATTGCTATGTAGTTATTAAAGTATTTACCAACTTAATTTTTGAAACGGTCACCAACACAGGCGAAAGAGTAAAGATAATTCGCTCTCTATACTCCAAAATTTTAAAAAAATGTTCAATTTCTGCTTAGCTTTGAGAAGTTTTTAAAATTTAAATAGTTTTATTTCTATTATCTAGTGAATACGAAAAATATGTTTAATTTCAATTTTTGAGTTTCCTTCCCTTTTCACCTGGAATTCAAAATACTTTTTCAATCGTGCTTTACTAGAGGTAAGTAATGACTCATACTAGAGTTCTGTCACTAAATAATTCTTATTATGAAACTACGCTGAAACCTTTTTGTATAGTAATGTTAGGTAAAAAAAATAATAATACGTACTTATTTATTAAAATAACATAAACGGCTATCGATTTTTTTAAAGAGCCAACAAGTGAAGCACCGTTTGTGTCAATGTAGGTAGTAAAACAAATTGTTGCATTTTGATTACAAACTTTTATAAAAACACATAAAATATAATTTATTTTATCAACTAAATATATATTGGTGCACTCTAATTGTGTAATAAAGTATAGCTGTCAGCCGGTGTACATGAATTTTGAAACAGCCTGTAATCGCATTGAACTCTTAACCCCTAACCTAACCTAACCTAACCTAACCTAACCTCCATACTCCTTTTGAATAAAGTCATTATGAGTTTATTTTCCATCCCGCAGTTTGTGTAAGGTTACACCAACCTCGGATGAGTTGTTCCGTAATTCGTGTGCACCGATATTTATATAGTTGTAAAATTAGGCTATTACACAAGTGAAAAGCTTATAAGTATATTTAAACATTAGTTTTATTGCTAGATTTTAGAATCTGCCCAAAATGAAACGTCGAACATCGTTAAAGCAACTGTAAGAAAAAAACTCTTTGTTGGTTAGGTGATTCAGCATTTTATTTAACTGACTTAATTTTAACATATCTTAAATTTAGTTAGGACATTGGCGTTTACTAAGATCCAGTCTTACTGAAAAAAATCGTATTCTAATGATATGTCAAGAGTCAATTTAGATCACCAAACCCTTCCTTCACCTCTGACAAGACATCTTGTGAATGTGGGGAATGCCAGGCCTCCACCGTGGTTCGGATTCCACGTTAAACTGTAGGTCCTCCATTTCATCTCACAATTACCCTACTATTACACATTAGCGTAAGTACGTATAACCCGAACGGGTAGTAAGACGCGGTGCTAATAATAATAATAATAATAATAATAATAATAATAATAATAATAATAATAGTCAATTTACAGCCTTACCATAAGAAGAGTAAATTAGTTTATATTTAAGAGGGTACAAATATGTTTTGTCCCAGAAGGATTGTAACCACAAGTCGAGTTGTTATGATTCTTACAGGTTTGGTCATGTTTTAATTAAACTATTTCTAGTAAGTCAGGTGTGATGAGGATTTACATTTCACTTTTAGGATTATATTTAGCTTCCCTTAAAGTTAAGGTTAAGTTTAATTTTCTTAATACAATAAGCTCCTTATATTATCCTTATCTTTCAGATTAGGCCTGGATAGATTTTAGATAATTGAAACTTATTTTCTTTATACATTTGGTGTGAAACATCGATAAAAATTATCTAAATTCAACTTTTAGTGTTTCATTTTTAAATGATACAACTCAATACATAATCCTATTACCAGCTTATGCTCAGCTCTAACTCTAAAAATGGCTCCATAAGTGATATCCCCCATTTGCATCTAGATTTTCCCAATGGTCTCTTTCCATCGGATTTACCAGTCAATACCCTGGACACGGTTCTAGATTCTTTCAATAACGCTGCATGTCCTGCTTACCGTAATCTGTGAGATCAGACCGTTCTTACAATGTCTTGTGATGATGCAGGGTATTTAACAAATCATTATATAACCTCCTCAATTCAATATCTTCATCCCTTTTGGGTTAAAATATCTTCTTAAACACCCTGTTTTCGAACATCCTAAATTTATTTTCGTCATCTAAGGTAAGAAACTATGTTTCACAAACATATATAACAACCAGTAAACGCAGTTTATAATACTAGTCTATAACACCAAAGAGTATTTTACTATGTAAGGTAATGCAAAATTTATTATTATTTTAAAAATTTGTTAAAAAAATAGCTCGTGTTATTTTTATTTCTTGAAATGTCTTAATTGCATAGTATATACTGTAATACGATTTACTCATCATTATGTATAAAGGGGCATTGAAACACACTTTAAAATATATTACGATTTCATAAAAAGTTATTTCAAAATGGGGATGTATTTTAGTTCATGCCCTTATCCACGTTAGTATAAAGTAGAACATAACCATTTACGAAGTTCTTGAAAAATATGTACAGACATCGCACAGATTCTTAGTGGCATTGGGGATGTACGGTTTTGAACAACAACCTTTTAAAATTGTTAAATTTATATATGCTTGTGCGAAACATTGAAATTATGTATTCGATTCGAAGTTTAAAATATTACTATTGGAATGATTCGGATTAGATTATAAATTTCGAATCTTAATAAATCCTAGATTCGGATGTGGTGGAATTAGAACATATTTAAAATCTATAAAGTATAGTTGCTAATATATTTATATATTCAGACCGGAAAACAGTTGCGTTGTGCCCAAAATGTATGAATATGTTTCTATTAGTACGTTTAACATACAGGTTATCAACGGAATTAATCTACAAAGTAGGGTTGTAGTGGGTGATTTGTTTAAGGTAAGTGCACTTACACTAAAGTAAAAAGGGACTAGAAAGCCAAAATGATAAATCACAGTTGGGAAGTAGGGTGTTTCAAGGCTTTTATGATCAAATAATTAATCCTCACTTCCTCAGCTAAAATAAAACCAGATTTCCTCGATGGAGTGAATAGATATAATTACTGTCAGTTTAATTAATTAACTCTTTTGTATACTTAGATTTTTATAAATATTTATCCATGGTGGTGAATCTTATTGAGGCATAAAGGAATTAGGTCATATGGCTCATTAATAGGGCCTGGAATGGGATTCAATTATCATTGGTTTAGAAGCGAACTATTAAAATTTTATTTTATATTTACTACCAGCTTTCTGGCTGTGATAAGCCTACTTTAAATTATTTCAAGGACCAATTCAACTACTCCAAACGTTTTAGTTACCAGTTATTAGAGTAAACACAATTAGATAATAACTGAAGGTAAGAAAGAATATAAAGTGGAAATTAATATGTTTTTGAGTAAACTTGTGATAAAATTATCAACATC
Source organism: Timema douglasi (assembly GCA_901482245.1). Lineage (NCBI taxonomy): Eukaryota > Metazoa > Arthropoda > Insecta > Phasmatodea > Timematidae > Timema > Timema douglasi. Next base: position 255,496 of record CABEEJ010000479.1, on the reverse strand, counting down.
AAGACTTAATAAAAACCAGATGAAATAGAATATTATTCCTATCTAGCGTCAAAATATGTAGTCAACATCGTAGTCGTTCATTAATGGCAGCGTAGCATAAGAGAAAAGGAAACAAATTTTCGAGAAGAAAGAATAGATTAACTCACATTACTTCTTTATCTACCTTTTTCTTAATTTATTGAATGCTTATTTCTATTTACGCTTACAATTACATGATAGTTTAGCTTCATATATTATTAAACAAATTTAATCCTTGACTATTTATTTGAATCTTTCTTATATTCTAGCGTACAACCCGAATGGGTAGTAAGACGTGGTGCTAAATAATAATAAGAAAATCTTATACTCTATTTTCCGTTTTTATCAATTTCATCCTTGTTCAAATTAAAACCAGTTTTCCAATATTTTCAAGATTTAGCTAACTTACAAAACATTGATGTATGATTAGTATAATCTATATAATGGCAAATAATCCTGAATTCTCATAGAGTAATATTATATCTTATCAATTTTTTTAATACCCTACATTATCGCACAATCCTTACATTTAGTCACCTAATCATAAACATAATACAATATATTTTAATAAATCGTATACTTGTCTTATTTAATAATTTGTAACCATAAAATCTTAAGAAATTATATTGGCAAATGTTGTGAATACTTTGAAATTCAATACATATTATTTATTTTTAATTGTTTCACTTAATTATTAATGAGCAAATGACAATAAATTTTAATCAGTTATGTATGTATTTTATTTAATTAACTCTGAGATTTACAATTTATTGAAAATCTATCTATTGGTAACTAATCCATCACATTATCAACTTTGTTAATTAATTTTACAACAAATTATTTCCACTTGGTATTTATTATGTTCATTAATTAAATATTATCCTGAATGAGATAATAATATTTAGTTTAAGACTAATAACTAATATAATCTATTTTTGACCTTTAACGGGGATGTAACTCTTAACACTTCAATAATATCCTTCTAATGATTATGATATACGATTCTGAGGTGACCTGGAGTTCTAGGGGTAAGGTGTCGGACTTCTGTGCTGGTGGCCGGGGTTCAATCCTCGGTCCCGGCACAGATTTATCTGATTACCAAACCCTTCCTTCACCTCTGACGATACATCTTGTGAATGTGGGGAATGCCAGGCCTCCACCGTGGTTCGGATTCCACGTTAAACTGTAGGTCCTCCATTTCATCTCACAATCACCCTACCATTACACATTAGCGTAAGTG
>CABEEJ010000479.1:234655-253422 GCA_901482245.1 Timema douglasi | reverse complement strand
CCTATTTTTTTGTAATCGACAATCAATGAGCCTTATATAAAGACATTATGTTTGAGAATTAAAATCAGTGAGGTTAATATATTTAAAAAATGTAATATCCGTTATTGGTAGTACTTATTCTCAAATCTTTATTCGATCGCACGTTTTGTCTGTGTATAGGTTCTTCCAATTATTTTTAAATATATCTACCTTTATTGGCTTTAAAGTGTTTTTAATTCAATTTTAGGTATAGTTAGCAATCCAGAATAATTGGCACTGATCAATATTGTAATGACATAAAATTAAAGGAAATTAATCCTCAAGTAACTAAGCTTGAATGGAATAAAATATCCCAAAGTTGTAGGAAATTATTCAATACTACCTAATAAAATAAATAATTATATTCGTTACAGAGGCTCATATTATACAGACCTTAGCTCAGTATACTCCATTCACGGTAGGAATTACTCTCTGAAAGGTTCTTTTTCCTACCAATATCCTACTATATAATATATTTTTGGTAGGGAAAAAGGCCTTTCAAAAAACCATTCCTACCGTGAACAGACTTTAGATATAAGGCATATTTAAGGATTCAAGGGCATAGGGTTCCTTATTTAAAAATCTTTATTATTCTTAGAATACGAAAAAAAAACTAATTTGAGATTAAGATAATATATTTGAATTATTTCTGAGATAACTCAAAATCTTATATATAAAATTCTCGTGTCACAATGTTCGTTCCCGTACTCCTCCGAAACGGCTTGACCGATTCTCATGAAATTTTGTGAGCATATTGAGTAGGTCTGAGAATCGGCCAACATCTATTTTTCATACCCCTTAGTGATAAGGGTTGTCCACCCTTAACATTTTTCTATAATTTTTAGACAATTTTTTAATATCTTTATTTTTTTTATTATGTCGCATTAAAAAATACATACAACCCTAAATTTTTACCCTTTTATCACCAACCCCTATTTTTTAATAGCCATTTTAGTAATTTAATCATTTTTCATCCCCGGTCGATAACTGATCAATCGTCATGTGCCAATTCAATTCAAACGTATTCAGTTTCCGATTAGATTGGCATTTGCAATGACTATCAACAAATCCCAAGGTCAAACGATGTCTATTTGTGGCTTAGATTTGAGAACACCATGTTTTTCACACGGACAATTATACGTGGCATGCTCTCGAGTGGGTAAACCATCCAGTTTGTTTGTGTTAGCTAAAGATGGACTAACAAAAAATATTGTTCACGCTATGGCATTAAGAGATTGATATTGTTTGTTAGTGTTACTGTCGTAATTGATTAATTAATGATATATAATTTTAAGGAATAAATTATAATAACTTAAAAATAATGTTTGCCTTTTGTTATTTTTATATTCCCTCATCGTTCACAGCGCTCCATGCCTATTTCACGCATATACCACATTCTTACACACTTACAATAAGTAAGCTATTTTTTGTCTACACTAGAAATTACTTAAAAATTATTTATATGGCAAAACAACGTTTGCCGGGTCAGCTAGTATTATATAAAATACTACTAACAAAATATTTTAAAACAAAAGTTTTGTTTATGAGTATAACATGATTTGAAGTGGACCTTGGTAGTCTTGGGGTAGAATGCTTGCCTCGGGACCCAATTATCGATGATCGAAACCCAGTCAGGGTTGACGGATTTTTCTTGAGAGATAAAAATCCGTAGCACAACTTAATTTGGAGGGAAAGGAAAGCCATCGATTCCATATCGATTGTGGCATGTAAAAGAACCATGTTAAGTACGTGAAAATATATTACATGTATATTGCTCTTAGAAATTCTCGTGTGCGGATATAATCAGTCGGTACAGGAAGTGCACGTTAAATAACCCAAATAAAAAAAAACATAATTTGAAAAAAAGTCTGTAAAAATGAACAACATATATAATTGATCATTTACTTCAGATATTTTGTTTTTAGTTTAAAAGGGTTTTATTTTCGTACCAACTTGGTACAGAAAAAATGTAGGTACATTTGATAATTAGGATGACTGTCCAAGATGCTATTAACTATATAGTATTTCAAAACTAGACAAATTATCCACTGCTATGACTGGGCACAAAATAAATATAGATAGACTGTATTAATTGTAAATACAAAAATAATTAGAATTAAAAAATTGAAAAACTAATTATCCTATTTCAACTTTAATTGGATGTTAAATAAACATAAAATATCATTCGTTTTATGAGTAAAGTTATTTGTANTTTTTTTTTTTTTTCTAAATAAATTATACACAAGTATACTCTAATCCAGTGGTTCTCTAACTGGGTTCCGTGGAAATGTTTATGCTAAGCATTAATAAACATCCATATCATTAGCATCCTATCCAGTTTAACTATGAAAAAAAATTATTTTTTAATATTATCAACATAAAAAAGCACTAGAAGTTGGATAGGGAACAGTACATTTTGAAGCTATACTTTATTATTATATAATTTGTCCCATGTAAAATGTAAAAATTAATTATTTTTTTTTACTTCATTTATAGCTTAATATTACTATTCATATATTTATATATATATATGTTTTTTTAAATTCAAATCTAAGAAACTTGTAATATGGTTGTAGAGGGAAAGGGGATTAGACATGAGAACACACGGGCTCCTCAGTAGGTTTCGTAGCTTTTATAAGTTTCCGTGTAATAAATTGTTTGAGATCTACTGCTTTAATCAATTATAGAATATTACTAAATCTACGTAAGAGGCTGCACCAGCATTTAAATGAAATGACTATATTAAAACCAAATATCTATAACATTCTCAATGCTGCAGAACGAGACATTCTTGGGCCTCTCAATTCAGCCAAGCATAATTATTTTACTAGTATGACTAGCACCGTTTAAATCAGAGTACTCATGTGTAGATCGATAGCCCAAACGGGTAGTAAGAATCGGTGATACAAATAACTAAAAAAATATAGAATTAACGGAAGGGCTGGAGATGATAAGGGCATAAAGTAAAATTTAATGTCAATAGGATGCGAAAACCTCATATAGCTCACATGTGGGAAAGAAATTTCCTAATGCACGTGACCAAAACTAGAATCTTATAATATAATAATAATATTTAGCACCACGTCTTACTACCCGTTCGGGTTATACGCTTTAAGTACTAATTACGCCAATGGAATAGGAATTCAGAAGGGTGAATTAGAGGAAGTGAACCTACATTTGCGTGGAGGGAGAGTGGAAAACCATTTAGGAAAAACCACCCCCATTTCACCCGACCGAGATTCTAACCTCGATCTCCCCGTCCTCAGCGGTCGAGCTCAACACGACCAGCGCGTTAGCCAACTACGCCATTGAGGCGGGTAACTAGAATCTTAAATCTCCCCTTAATCGGCTTGAGCCCTGACGCCTTAGACTACACAATCACCAGTGTGGGTAGTTTTTGCCATAAAAATCATTCGACTAGGCTAATTACTATGGTTATTTTTAACCAACTATCATGCACGGTAAAAGCTGGGGGGTCACAGTTAATATAATTATAAAAGTGAAAAATTATATTAATGAATTTAACTACACCGATCTCTTTGTGACTTTTTTCTGCTCATTACAAAACTCGACAGTTGTCATCACTTTATAAAATGTTATGTATTATTATATTTTCATATTACTGTTTTGATTACATTTTGATTAATAAAGAGTATTAGTTTTTGAAAACTGGTAAACTGATTATATAATTTAAACTTGCGATATGTCATGTTATGTCATCTTTTTTGCAGCATTTCAAGTGGGAATTTCCAAACGAAAACATCGCAAAACCACTACACAATTACCAATATTTCATATAAAAATGTGTACATGCCTGAATATTATGTCTATCCTTTATCAAACATGGCTATATCCGCAATAATAAAACACAATGGCTGTCATGTGAACTATAAACGATATAAACGAAGTGGACAAAGGATTTTAATTAAGTGATTTAGTATAATTAATTCATTCCCGTGTAATTTTTTTTTTGCATTTTTAATGAAATTTAATATACTAAAATAAATATTCCTCCCTTAAATTTATATCATTCAAACAAACATTTTAAAAACATACTTTTACAATAGTTACTTTGTAATATATTTAATATAATGACTATTTTTTATTTATTTCCTACTCTAGAGGAAAAGGAATAATTTAATTACGAGATATAAATGTATTTGTTTTGAAAATAGGATTAAAACCAGTACATATTTTGTAGTTTTGCAAAATATTTATTCCGAAGACCGTTTGGTCTCATGTTCCAAACCAAATATTTTAGTTCGAGAATGTTTGGTTCTAAAAAAGTAAAAATAACACATTTTTATATGAATTATCACTGTCAAGCTACCCTTATATTATTGTAATCGCCTGTAGTAAAACTAAACAAATTATTTAAAATTTTCTAATATTTATGAAATTTCGATATGATAGAATTAATTTAAAATAATTTTAATCAAAATAAGCACAAAATGCTTTTGTCATGACCTAATAAGTTTTTTTTGTAGTATATAAATAAGTTCCTAGATCAGGAACGAAAATTTTAAAAAACGTTTAAGTTAAATGTACAAAATAAAAATATAATATTATTGAAAAATGTCTTACCGCTAAAGTTGGGTTTGTACTATAAAAACAAAAGGCTATGAATAAAATATAAAATCCCTAATTGTTCCCGATTCGAACCAAGATTAATATATATAAGGATGTCAAACTCGTTTCTCCGGTACCTCAATACCCTTGATTCTTACTAACATCGAAAGAATCGAGAATCGATCTTAATATTACGATTCTCTATAATTCGATTCTTAGCTCTCAATGAAAGTTCTGTCAACTAAGAAAATAGCAACATTCAGAACCAGTATTAATATAATATATCTGATATTAGTTTATTCGCCATAATTTTCTATAGTATATTGGTTCAGTTATCAACCTTATTTGATGAATTTAAAATAATAATAATATTTAGCACCGCGTCTTACTACCCGTTCGGGTCATACGCTTTGAATTTAAAAAGATCTGTACTTTCAACAATTGTTTGTTATACCTTTTTTAAAAAAATATTTAATTTGGTCAGGTTTTACTTGAAGGTAAAAATACATGCTTTCTAATGCAATTAAAAATTATATTTTATTAATTTTATAAAATATTCTTTAATACTTGGTAAACGGATCTTTTTCTTTGTTAAAAAAAATGAACTTTTTTATACTATAACTTTTATTCTTTTCTAATTTATAAAGTTGAATAAATATGTTTTTAAATGAGGTTGGATGCTTGGATTTGTTAAAGCAACACGATTAACTTAATATTGGGAAATGTTAATATAAAACAACCAACAAAAAAAATATTTTCACTTTGGATTGAAGATTTAAATGTATTCTGACTCTTATGGTTGAAGTTTATTTGGCGATCTAGTAAGACGGAAATAAATTAACTATACTTTTAATATTAGAATACAATAATTTATCACGCAGTTTAAGACAGAATATTTGAAATATCATCAAATTTATTGTGTTTTAATATAAGATATGTAGCCTATGTGTTAACGGGACGTCCAAGTTTTGTTCATGCGAGATTCCAGCATACATGGTATAGTAGTTTGGGCGTGATTGAGCAACAAACAAACACATAGACAAGATTTATTTTTATATATTAGTAGGATTCATATGTATAAGGTGATTCTACGAAGATAATGCTCTGCGTATACAGAGCTTAGACCGAACATGTCAAAACCTGCATCGTGTGGTATTTCTAACCCATTTAGGGTGGTTTACGTGTGACGGGGAGGTCGGGGTTCAGATCTCATCCCATGGAATTGAGTGTTTGAGTGTTATATATTTAAATTGTTTCTCACTATCTTTCCACAAATATTAGGGAACATTTCCTATAAATTTTAACTTAACTCGTTCCTACTACATTTTTGTAGTTATTAAGATACATGATATGCATATAGCTTAAAACAGTTTTGAGACACTATGAAAAATATAGTTGAAACAATTATTTTTATAAAATTTTACAATCCCTTATTCACTTTTAAAATTTATTGCCCATTTTTGATTTGTTCTACCATAGCAACGCAGTGATTGGTCGAGGAATGTTGTTTTATTTGGCCACCCATTATCAATATCCTTCTTTTTTGTTCGAAATCTTGGTTATCCACGCTACACAATCACGCTGATCAATAATATGTTAATCAGACTGTTTATGTCTCAACATTTCCATCTTTACCAAAAATAATTCTGAAATATATACATACAGTGCTTAACTTCTGGTAGAACGCAGCGAAACGGTGTTCCAGCACCTATATTAAGGCGAATATGGAATTCAGAAAAAATATCTTGAGAAAGACGTGGTCTGCAAATCAATTACATACATAACCGCGGTGTTTTATTTAAAAACTAGCTACTTATGTGAACAATAGTTTATGTGGCCAACAATGACAGATAGGTTCCCTAACACGGAGTCTTGTTTTATTTAAAAACTAGCTACTTATGTGAACAATAGTTTATGTGGCCAACAATGACAGATAGGTTCTCTAACACGGAGTCTTGTTTTATCTCACCACAAGGTTCATCACTGAATAACATTACCGATACAGACTTCATCTTAGATCATGGCTTGATGTACGATGCGCGTTACAGGAACTGAGTTGAGCTAGGTTTGGCAAACGACAAATTGAAATTACAGGTCTCTTTGTTTGAAAGTAGAATATCAGTACAAGGTACTTACTATACCACGGCCCTAGAAGCAGTACAACATTTTAATTTTGTGGGAGTTCCTCTCCATAAAAGGAAAAGACGCAAAAGTAATGATCATTTAGATCCTGAGAAGTTCTTCGAAGCATTGGAACAATTAATTGAGAAGAGACTGCTGAATGAACCAGATTTGAAGATTGTTAACTTTATAAAATTAATAGACATAAAAAACTGGCCCAAAAATGTTAAAATAACTTCTGGGTGAAATGAAAGCTTCAAACTCAATGAAAGACAATTAATTGGGAGTTCCCGGGAATTTGTATATAGTAAGATATTTCCGGACAGTCTTGTCCCAGATGAATTTGATTATGACATCACAAATAACATCTTTTAAGACAACAACCATCTCTGGTCTTTGATTTATAAGAATAAATTAACCCCTCTTGGTTTATTTAATCTTTCCAAGTATGTTGACGCGTGGCTTGTTTCAGGACGGCATTCCGCCATAGACACTCAGAGTAAGGAAAGGTCTAGAGACATTGAATATGATGAAAACAGTTTCTTCTAAAGTGGACATTCATTTGTTTTTATACAAATTAAATCATATGTTTTGTGTAATCTAGGACTTAAAATTTCTAATCATTCCTATCATTCCCGTTTGTATAATGAAACTAGTAGTAAAAAAATAAAAATTAAATTACACTTCTGATGAGAATCTGCACTAAATTCAATTGAAAAATATTAAAACACAATCACATTAATATAACATTTAACACATTTTATTCGGTTTTTAGAAGAAATTATTGGATTAAAACACGTCTTTTGAAGCTTAAGTTTAAAAAAAATTCCTTCATTAGTGCGTTCCGGTACCTAAAATTTTAGAAATAAACCCCTGTATATATATTTTTTAGCCACGATACATTTTTGGTTGATAAAAACTTTTCAATTACTTAGCTATTAAGAAAGTTTATGATGCTATGGTGTATTATCTATGAAAAAACCAGCGGTAAAGATCTTAAACAGTTTCCTTACTTTAAATACCAATAAGATAGTCGAGTGCCTAAATATAGAGTCCTAAAATCACATCTTTTTACAGGGCACGTTCGTAGAAAGATTTTTTATATAGAGGGGATTGGACCGGCCTTTAGAATATGGTTATATAACTTTAGTCAATAAAAGTTTGTATATGTATATAAAAAAAATGGCTGTTCGAAAACAAGGTGCTTTGAAATCTATTTGGTCCAAAAAGATATGAGGCTATTGAGGAGTGGAGTAGGTTAGATAAAGATGAGCTAAATACTTTGTACTTATCACAATACATTTTTAGGATTGGCATTTGTCGCAGATTACTGTGATCAGGACATGCAGTGTGAATGGGAGGATCTAGAACCTTGCTTAGGTAAATGACTGGAAAACCCAAATGGAAGAGCCCGTTGTGAAGTCCTAGACGCAGATGGGAGGATAACACTATAATGTACCTGAAAGAGATGGGGTGTGATGAGGTGGACTGGATAGTACTATCTCAGGAGAGGAATGGTAGGCGTGATTTTGTAATTGCGGCAATGAACTTTCAATTTTCTAATGCTATAGAGTAAGTAAGTAAACATATACATGGACTCTTTTAAGGGAGGTCCTAGGCCCCCCATCCTGGAACCCCCCATTTCTTTCTCATGCCCTTGAATTCTGCAAATACCATCATGTTTTATATATTATTTAGTATATTAAAACTCATTTATTATTCTTCTAAAGTGAAATTTTAGAATACGAAGTTGTTACCGTGATAGGTAGCAATCTTACCTTGACCGATGACACTATTGCCATATCTTATAAGCTCCGCCAAAGTGTAGCCTTTTAAGTTAATTTTGCTACCTTTGAGGGTAAATGAATTGTGAATCCACAAATTAGTTAAGAAAGAATAGAACAAACACGTTTAAAATCATGTACGGAAACTAACCTCCAGCACATCCGGTTGGGATTCAAAACCTAGCCATCAGCCTACCGTCTCTAAATTTGATGCGAGATTAACGCCTCAGACCACATGACCATCTCTCCGGGCTATATACGATTATGAAACACAACATTTATCACCCTTTTTCGCAAATTTTACTCATTATATCGTAAAATGGTAACCTATGCGCAGGAAATCAACGTGGAGCTATTAACATTGACGTACGTACCATCGCTCGCTCGGGGAAGAGAGCCAAGCACCCAAGTTTGACCGTTTACGAACTGCGATTTTCAATAACTCGGAAACATATAATTATAGCTCATAAAAATATGAAAATAAACAGTGATAAATTTCCTTTAGTATTCATTGTGTATTCTTTCTGGGTTCCTTCAGTTTATCTTCTTTGGGATTTCAATGTTCTTTGTGTGCGTTTTCTGCCATTCTTATGTGATACTTTTATGCTCAGTGTTTATTCCTTCTTAATTTCCTTATGTTCCTTTTATTTTCCTTTAGTGTCCGTTCTATGTTAATTGTTTATTCCTGGTATGTTCAGTTTTTAATCCTTATGCTTTCTTTGTGTTCCTTCTTTGTTTCTGAAGTTTTCCTAGCATATTCCTTATAAGTTCCTACTGTTACTTATGCACTTCTAATGTTACCTCCTGTTGAACGCTTTTAGTTTGTTTTGTTTTCATTTTGCGCTATTTATATTTCTGCCCTACTGAATTCCCTGTGTGAATATTTTGTGTATTTTACGCATTACTTTTGTTTTAGTTCTTTTTATTACTTAAATGTCTCCACAATTAGCTCCTGTTTTTAGGTTTTTAAATTTCTCATGCTATCACTATCTGTTATATCTACATTACTTCTATATTATTTTTCTGATTCTATTATTTTCATTCGGTCTTCATTCTACATTCAATTTTTTTCATATTTAATCCTCCTATTCTCCATATAGACTTCATTTTTGCTCTTTGCGGGATCTTTATTAGTTTTATCCCTTCCTTTTTATATTACATAATCTTAAAATGATGTTCTTAATCTTTAAATTGGTGATGTCTCACTTGAAAATGAATTATATTATTATAGTGCTTCATGAAATAAAAGAAACCTCTTACACACATATAAGGAATGTTCTAGGCTAGTGTGTATTCAGGCACTTAACTCAGTCAAGGTGTTTGGAGGCTAGGAAGTAGATCTTCTGGTTAGTGGGCTCCAAAGTACTTGACCTCTTTTAAACAAATTTTAGAGAGACATTTAACACCAACTTATCTATTAGTGGTTTCATTTGAGGGTTAAAAGGGAGAGAAGGTTATCTAAAAATAAGTGTACTGACATTATTATGAAAGGAAGGAAAGAATACCACTAAATGGAGGAAAAGACATTAGTAAAGTTGATAAAATTTAATACACTTCACATAGGCGAGATTTCCTTACTTAATTCAGTTCTGAATTAAGTAAAAGCCCTGAGTTAATATGTGGATCAAAATTTACCTTGACGATTATCTTATGTACAGAAAGCAAAACGTATAAAAAATCCATTTCTAGATGGGCTATAAATCCCATTAGGATCGTAGATAATTAAAATTTGGCAGACGGAGGCACCACACCAAATAATCAAACAAATCTTAAAATTTGAGAATTAAAAATTAGAGTGGCCCAAAAATAATAGAGACAGCAACTTACAAGGTTGGTATGGAATTTAAGCTAGGCAGAAGGGTTAAGGGACTATCTCAAGTAGCCAAAAAAATCTTATATTTTAACATTTTAAAATGTAACTCTGTGACAATGAAACCAGAAAACTGAACATCAGCAGGAAGGTAGAGGGATTTTCCCATTTAGCCAGAAAAATCTAAAAACGGTAAATCTCTAAATGAAGCTCAAGTAAATGAGGGTGGGGTGGGGGGTAGAGGGGGGGTTGTAAATAATTTTTTTTTAACATTTATATGAGAATTAAAAATAAAATATGTCATATAGGTAAAAGGACCACTTTAAATAATTATAAAAGTCTGAAAACTTTAAATTCTTATTTTGTACTTGTTTAAATCAAGGAAGGGCAGTATAAACATAAAAACAAATTTTCAAAATGGAATAAAGTCTAAATTAGTTAGGCAGGTGGAAAAGCAACACCAGATAAACAAATAAAACTTAAAATTTGAAATTCATTAGTGGTGGTAGTAGTACAAATTAGTGAAGGAAGGGCTCTAAATTTCCAAAGTTAATAGAAACATCTACTTTTCATTGTGAAAGAAAACATAAATTTGGAAGGAAGGTTAAGGTACCACTTAAAATTATCAGAAGTTCCAACATTTTAACTGAGACCATTGTAAATAAGATAAAGGCGGAGAGAAATAGTATATAAAACTATTTTTACATTTAGTAGAAAATTTAAATTTGGCAAGCAGGTAAAATGTCCCCTTCAGGTAACCAAATAAAAATATAAAGTTCTAAGAGGAACGTTGAGAAATAACTTAGGTGCTGAAGGCAAAGAGGATAAAAATTTCATTAGTAATGCAAACACCTACACTTTTGAATAGTAGAGAGTTTAAATTAGTATATGAGCTTAGCAAATGTTCCAAATAAACATAAATGTATGAACCTTTTAAAATCTCCTACTGGAATTCTGAAAGATAAAAAAATAATTGGGGGAGGAGATATTAAGTATATCTCATATAAGTAGAAAAAAAATCTTTATGGGTGCTACAAAATTATATTTTCCTGGAATGTAGAAGGAACCCATCCAAATACAAATTTAGTATTAAAAATTTTATATTTTTAGCTGTAGTCTGGTTCCAAAACTCCTAAAACTATTTATCAGTATGATAGAAGATTGAAATTGGTCAGGCAGGTGTAAGGACCACCATAAACCGCTATGAAGTTCTGCCTTCTTTAATTTCAAAATGAAGCACCATGAAATGGGTAGGGGTTCACCTTAAAATTTCTTATACTAAAAAAATATATATTAAAGGTACAGAGAAAAAACTAAAAACTATAAACTGTAAAACCCAAATAAACCGACCATATTTAACATTTTAAATTATAAATAAGGGTATAACAATTACCAGGGGTGTTAATTCCATAAACTAAAATTATCAAACGGTTACCGGTGAGGTAAAATTTTGAAATTTGTTGAGATGGTAAAAATACCTCAAATTCCCAAAGTGTTTAAAACTTGAAATTAAAAATGGCAAGGTTGTGAAATAGGGGATGAGAAGAAATTTCCAACTTTATATAAAAAATTGTTATGGTAGAAAATATACATTTCTAAGAAAAATATATATTTTTTTTTTAAATTAAGATCTGGATAAAAAGGAGACTAAGAATTTCAAAAATTAATATAACCGTTGTTTCTAAGTGTGGTAGAAAAGTTAAATACTTGCAAGCCATTATAGATGACTACCCAAAATGATTTATAATCAACAACAACAAAATTAACGTTTGAAATTTATAAATGATTTCCAAGAAATGGGGGGCTCAAAATTTGTCAAGCCAATATAAAGAGAATCTCAATGTGGATTAAAATGGGAATTAATCATATAAATAATCATAACTTCAATGAAAACAGAATGGTGTCTGAATAGATGAAATTTTAAAATTAAAGATTAGGAAATGCAGGAGCTGAAAATGTATACAACTTATCTTTAACACTATAGTCGGTGGGGTTGAAAATTGAAATGTGGAAGGAACTTAAAATACCAAATAAGTCTTAAAATTTCAAAATTGGAATATGGGAATCAAAAAGAGATGAGTAGTTTGAAATCCCTCCAAAACTATTATAAAATCTACGTCTCAGTTCAAAAGAATATTTAAATTTGGCAACTTAATAAAAAAAGACCATCCTAGATAAAATACAATTTTAAATGTCTGGAATTTCAAAACAAGGGCCCATGAAACTGGCTAGACTCAAAGCTGGTAAATATAATTGATAATAGGTAGTATGACACAATGATACTAACTTTTTCATATTGTGTCTTATAGTTTGGAAGAAAACGTTGAAAAATAGGTTTTTATTAAGCTACCCTTAAAAAAGTGTAACTCATCAAAATAAACACATCATCTTATTAATCATGATACAATCATTTTAATGATAGACTTTAAACTAAATTGTTAAATGTTTTTGACAAATTTCAAATATTCAAAAATAAATTATTTATTAACCACCCTAAAATTATTTGTAGTTTTGTAAACATAGAAATCTATACTTAATTGTCATTAAAAATCATTCCCAGACACCCATTTTGAAAACAATCTTTAAGTCCAATTTTGAAAAATTGATTATTTATATATGATTTATCGTAAGTAAGCTATTCTTAAAATAGTTTATTTTAGAAAAACAAAGGTACATTATTTATTATCATATAAAACAATTCCTCAATATCTGTTTGGAACAAAATTTGTATGGCTATTTTTATTTAATATTCAAAATCTATCAAATCGTTTGTCAGTAAGTTTCCTTTCAAAATCATTGTATACAGTGTTATTTGGGAGATAGACTGCTCCGTAGATATTAATTTAAAAAAATTATAGCCATTCTTAAAATAGTTAAACTTTTAAAAAATTATTCATTAGCAAGCCACCCTTGTAATGAAATAGATTTTCGTTTCACAATAATTTAAATCAAGTGTTTTCACCCTTAACGTATTTCAAATTAATAAATAGTTTCAGAACTTAAAATTAATGCATACACATGTGTTAGGAGATCTTCTCACACCTGGGTGATCATTTATTTATTTTTTATGTGTTAACAATGAATCTATGACGTCAGCTTATATTTCCCATTGTTTTCGTTTAATTTCTCTAGCATTTGATTAGTAGGCGTGTGTAAAAGTATTTCCGTACCTTTGCTTTTTTGGAATCCTTATTGTCTTTGGTAAATTATTTTATATTTATCTAAATAATTTATCAAGTAGTTGGAAACGTATCTTTCCTTATTTTGTCTTAGACTGATAGAATTGCTATAGGTCTGTAATTTACATAATCCAAGTTCTTCCCTTTTTTATTAATTGTTATAATAATTGCGGTTTTAAGTTTTTGGGGGATTACACCCTGTTGTATACTTAAATTAATTAGTTTTGTTTTCAACGGGGTATTTCGTCTGTTGATAATTTTCAAGTCTTTAATTCTGAATTTATCAATTCCCTGGCTTTTATTTATATATAATTTATCAATAATGTATTTTATTTTGGAAAATATAGCCTTAGGTATAAACATTCTTTGAATTTGCTATTCATTTCGATTATCCGTTTTGTCTAGTTGCATGTTGCAAGTATGCTGTAGTTGTGTGACTTGGTTTTTGAATATTTCACAAAAAAAATATTTGCAATATTTTCAATGCTCTCAATTTAGCCTAAATTGTACTTCATCAATTGTCATTTTACTTTTTCTACTCAGAATCTTATACCATGTTTTCTTAATATTACTACTCACTTTGTTTAGTTCAGTTTGATCGTATAATAGTTTTTTTTTCCTAAAATTTAATTAATCGACAAAGTTTTTTTTCTTTGGTACTCTATTATATAGACATTTGCAGATGGGCATCTTTTCCACTTCCTAAATGATGTATCTCTGTGGCACATTTCTCCGATCAAATCTGGTGATATACATTTCTTTTGTATGCGTTCTCCTGCCTGATTATATTTATATTTGGAGCTATTATAAATGTCATTAAATATCTCCGCAATGTTTGCATATTATGATTCAACCTATTCTTGATTTTGTAACTCATCCTTATTGTCGTTTTTAAGTTTATTTTTGACCAAATTCTCATCAAGTTTACCCAATGAAATAGAGCTATTATTAGACTTACTATAAAAATCAGGATTTTGGTTGTATTCAATATCTAATGCTACTATATAATGATCAGTAATTTTAGTCTTTTTTGTACTGCTTGTTATTTGTCTGGTTGTATGTGATCCAGACACCATTTAACCACCCTACTTTCCAATATTTCCTCCCTTGTAACTTTGTTAATTGTACATTCTAAGCCGTGAGAAGCAAGCATATTATTGTTAAAAAAAAATTATTGTGATTATCATTTAATATAATATGCTTATATTTATATCACCTACCAAAACTATTTGTTCATTTAAGGGAACTAATTTAATTATGTCACTAATGTTCTGAATAAAAGTGTACTTATCCCACTTTGGTGATCTGTAGATACCTTGTATACTAATTTTGGCGCTATCGCTTAACTTAATTAATTTATATTCGCATAGTATTTTTTATTTTCTAATATGGTTGTGTTAAGGCTATTTCTATAGTACATAAAACACCTCCCCCATAGCTATTGGGTCCATTGTCCCAGGATTTATTATAATCATCAATATTATATTGGGTGACCTGGTGGTCTAGGGGTAAGGTGTTGGACTTCTGTGCTGTGGTCCGGGGTTAAATCCTCGGTCCCGACACAGATTTATCTGATTACCAAACCCTTTCTTCACCTCTGACAAGACATCTTGTGAATGTGGGGAATGCCATGGGGAATGCCAGGCCTCCACCGTGGTTCGGATTCCACGTTAAACTGCAGGTCCTCTATTTCATCTCACAATCACCCTACCATTACACATTAGCGAAAGTGCGTATAGCCCGAACGGGTAGTAAGACGTGGTGTGCTGTCTATTTTACCAATAACATTTCCCAGTAAAGTAATAAGTTCATCAAAATGTTTGTTTATGGATATTATATTAAGGTGAATAATACAAAGGTTATTCTTATTCTGTAGCTTGCGTGCTAATAGTTCGGACCATTCGTTGGTATCTTCATATTCTTGAAAGTGTATAGTCCTAATATCTTCTTCAATAGTTGTTATATCTTTAGTTTCCTCTGCGTCGGTTGTTTGTTTATATAGTCGTATTCTGTTTTTGTTCACAACACTATAGTTACTTTTAGTTTGCTTGATCTAATTTAAAATATATTACAAAACAAAACAAATAAAGAACATGCTAATTTAAACTTAAGGGGCACACTTTATTTTGTTATTAATTTTAATTAGGTCACCTTCTGCCTCTATCTTAAATCCGGTTTCACCATCACTCTTGCACACGTAAAGCTTACCATTCTTTATCCGTACCGGTACATATTTGTAGTCATTTTCCCTGCATTTGTTTTTAACTTGTAAAGTAGATTTAGAGGCCGTCATATTAATTTTTACGTTCCAGGTGGCTTGGAACCTGCAAGTTCACACCTCTGTAATGTATTTGTAGATATTTATTAACGTTTTAGTGATAAATCACTAAAACTTTAGTTAACATAGGAGTATTTATTATATTATACTTATTGTTACTATTATTATTAGCACCGCATCTCACTACCCGTTCGTGTTATACGCTTTAAGTACTAATTACGCTAATGGAATAGGAATTGGGAATGGTGAATTAGAGGAAGTGAACCCACATTTGCGTGGAGGGAGAGGGGAAAACTATTTAGGAAACACCACCCCCAGATCACACGACCGAGATTCGAACCTCGATCTCCCCGTCCTCAGCAGTTGAGCTCAACACGACCAGCGCGTTAGCCAACTACGCCACCGAGGAGGGTTATTTATTATGAATGAATGTAAATTTTATAGAATGTCCCAAATAATATTTATATTAGAGCAAAAGTTTCTATATCAAGAGAAACAAGTACGGAAATAAAAAAAAGTTTGAAACAATTCAAAACTAGCATGTAGAGTATATACAACCTAATGAAGAAGTGAACGTATTGCACAAGGCTGGAATTTGGTTAGTGTGAACTGAAAAGTTTTAAGTAAAGGGGATTGTGACCCTCCTTTTGATGGCTGAAAAGAGGGTTGTGGGAAGGGGTAGAAGGAGGGGGTTTGAGGGGGAGTAAGTCTCCTTGCTGCAACGTCTTAGTCGGACCTTCAAGCTGGAAGCAGCCGGCTTGTCCCTATGTAACATATTAGGACTGTTTACACAATATTAAGACTTAAGAATGACCCTTCTTTGCCAATAGACAAATAGTTAGATTTTTATAAATATTATATCAAAATTGCTTCCCGCTAGGATGAAAATAGTTGATTATAAACCGGGACAATTCGATATTCACTATATCACTTAGTTAAAATATTTCAAAGTAATATTATTTTTTATTTAAACATGTTTTATATTAATTTGTATCTATATAAAAGTTTAATACAAAGGTTATTATTAATTTTAACATAAGTTTCTATGGATTTTCTATAAAATTTTAGTTGAACGATAGTTTTCTATATAATCTGGTCTATAGACCTTCACAGAAAACATCAAGATCCTTACATACTTACCTAAACATTAATATTATTCAAAGACAAGAGTGATAAAATCTCAATTTGGAATAAATTTGTCCTTACTCTTTGAAGTTTTAAAATTTTTAGGATTAATTCTCATCGTTATTAGTACCTTTATAAAGCACATATATTTTTCACAATGCACTATGTAATTTAGTCTGATTTTCAGTAATTAAAGTTTGGGTTTCGTCTGGGTTTCAAATCACAACCAAGTTTGCTGAAACAGTTTTTTTTTTCCTAAATGGTATCTCATTCTCCCTCAAAGTAGGTCGGGTGAATTTCCACAAAATTTTACCTTCATCATCTTCTTAGACCATTTGTTTGGATATGCGAGGATATCTCTAATGACTAGTAAGACATGGTGTTTAAGTGTAAGTTTGATCTTATATTTTGCTAAACATTCTGCTTCCCAGCCTTATTCGTTGTTTGAAATAAAATATTAATCAATTCAATAAAATATATAGCTATTTGAAGGGCGCATTTTAAACATAGGGCTATAAGCTGTACAGGATTTAGTTATAATTTAACTAAATTAAACCGAACAAATCTAAGAATGTATTATCCAATAGGCTAACGCGCTAGTCGTGTTGAGCTCGACTGCTGAGGACGGGGAGATCGAGGTTCGAATCTCGGTCAGGGGGAACTGGGGGTGGTTTTTCCTAAATGGTTTTCCACTCTCCCTCCACGAAAATGCGGGTTCACTTTCCTCTAATTCAACCTTCCCAATTCCTAATCCATTAGAGTAATTAGTACTTAAAGCGTATAACCCGAACGGGTAGTAAGACGCGGCATTAAATATTAATTATTATCCAATACTAACGCAAAATTGTGTTGGTAACTGGACCAATCTATCCATAGAATAAATACTTTAGTTGCCAATCTTAGAGATTGTGCCAAATTTCCATGAAATAGAAGTCTGTCCTTACCACTTTTATTTTGGGACTATCAGTCTTTAAATTGTGTTGTTATAGAGCTATTATATAGACCTCCCTTAGCTTATTTTATTCTTATCATCGATCCCAATTATATCAAGTAAATAATGGTCTTCAACGAAGATGTGTATATTAATGAAAGGTGGTTTTTCTCCTGTATAAAATGTTGAAGAGTGTAAAGGTGGTTGGTTTCATTTAGACTAGTCTACCATTGGCGGTGAGTTCAGGGTTCAAATTCCTGCCGGAATAGAGATTAGAGGTTATTTTCCTAAATACATTTCTATTCTCTCTATGCAAAAGAGGCTACTTTTCCTCTAAATTAGTCATTACATGCCCTTATTTTGTAGTGTATAGATGCGACTTGCGTGGATAGCGTGTTAAGAAATAGAATATAAAGATATTTTTTTAATTTTTGTATTAATATAAGAAATGTATCACTTCCAGCCCTTCTAGGATTCTAACGCTATAATTTGCTTGTTATTAATATGACAATAGAAATTAGTGCTAGTTTTCTATTCTAGTTTTGAGATTTTGTAAGGATACTACATACATACATACATTCATACATACATACATACATACATACATACATACATACATACATACATACATATATATATACATACATACATATATACATACATATATACATACATACATACATACATACATTCATACATACATACATACATACCTACATACATACATACATATATACATATATACATATATACATATATACATACATACATATATACATACATACATACATACATACACACATACATATATACATACATACATACATACATACATACATACACACATACATATATACATACATACATACATATATACATACATACACACATACATACATACATACATATATACATACATACATACATATATACATACATACATACATACATA